>CAKAOH010019410.1:0-52500 GCA_916701665.1 Sebastiscus tertius
TGTTTTATGTCTCTGTGGTCATTTTGTGTCTCATTGTAGTTGTTTTGTGTCTCTTTGTGGTCATTTTGTGTCTGTTCGTAGTTGTTTTGTGTCTCTTCGTGGTAATTTTGTGTCTCTTTGTAGTAATTTTGTGTCTCTTCATAGTCATTTTGTGTCTCTTTGTAGTTGTTTTGTGTGTCTTTGTAGTTATTTTGTGTCTGTAGTTGTTTTGTGTCTCTTTGTAGTAATTTTGTGTCTCTTTGTAGTTGCTTTGTGTGTCTTTGCTGTCATTTTGTCTCTGTAGTTGTTTTGTGTCTCTTTGTGGTCATTTTGTGTCTCATTGTGGTCATTTTGTGTCTCTTAGTAGTCATGTTGTGTCCCTTTGATTCTGATATATTCTTTTCACAAAGGTAAAAATAACTTCAGAAGTTACAAATCTACTATTATCTATTATGCTGTAGTAATGGAGACATTTTCAATGCCCTTAATTCCGTTTTTGTGTTAAGTCTCCTGTTGTCAAGATCTCCTTCCGAAAGAGTCTTTTTCCTCCAAGAAATTTGTATTTCTTTATATTAGGATTTTTTATTGTCTGCACAAGGATTTCGATTTTTAGAGATAAATAGCTTAGATTGCCACTGTGATGAGGCCCTTTTCTTCTGTGGTATTACATAAAAAGCAAGTCATTGCTGTACAGTAGGCACCGTGCCCGCTGTCAATTACCCAGCTTATCTCTCACACCAGAGAATGAATTGTGAAAAAAGGAAGTAGTTGAGGGCATATTTATCCTGACAGGATCCATTTAGGCAAAGTGTCAACAAGCTTTTCAGCAGCCAGCGTAAACACAAATTTGAGGCAAATGTGTTTGACCGCGTAAGTACCACACACACACACAAACACACACACACACACACTGCATGGTTCATTGTTGGCCAGTATGAATGCCATGCAGTGGAAGCCTGGCTGTCCAAGTGGATTATGGGAACCACAACAGTCCTCATTTACATCTGGGATTTCTGTTTTGGCAGCACATTAGAAACATGCCTTTTTACAAACTGCCCCAATAACACAATCCAACATAAAGTTCTGAACATTCTACCAGATACAAAGTTACGTTTATTCTGATAAGAAATGTTGTCATTGTAGTTATTCATATAATATATCATTTTAAAGCTCTTTTTGTGCTCGTTATGCTGGAACTATCCATGAGCACATCAGATCAATGTGGAGTTAGTTATCAGGGAATTTGCAGTGGCATTCAGAATTTGCCCCATTACAGCATTAGAGGTTAAAGGTCAAAATTCTCTTGACCTCAGTGTCATGACCAATGCGACCGATGGATAGATTATAGTCTAAGCTTTACAATGATGACTCTTTTATGCTGGATCTATGTGTAGAAGGGTGAAAAAAGATGGACAAATTTGAATGATGGAGGGATAAAAAAGGAGTGATAGCACATAGAAAACATTGACCATAAATCCCTCCAGACCTGATTTAGTGCATCATCTACAGGAACTGTGAGACTCAGTGGTTCAAAAACCTGTTGCTCAATAGAACTAGGCTTCACTCTAGAGCCACACTAGAGCCACCTTGTGGGTAAAATGTGAAACTGCTATAGATAGATAGATAGATAGATGGATGGATGGATGGATGGATAGACAGATAGATAGACAGATAGATAGATAGATAGATAGATAGATAGATAGATAGATAGATAGATAGATAGATAGATTTGACAATCATAAAATAAACATAGTACTGCTTCACCTGAAAACAGTCATCACATACACCTACAAACTGTCGAGGCGTCGAGGATTAAATTGCACAATAAAAGCCCACAGTAGGCTTATTTCCATTGTGATCTGACAGGTACAAATTCAATATCCATTTAATCACATAAAAGAGACAACGCTGATTTAATTTGCTATAGCCATTTATTCACAGCCTACTTAAAATGTCTCTCTGCTCCAATGAGTTTCAGAGATACCGGCAGATTACTACTTTTCATAACCAGCCGTGTATAAAAACTTATTTTTGCCCATTGACCTCTTGAATCGGATCGAATCAGATATTTGGGGACCTCATTATGAACAAATTTATGAGTAAGTAAGTATGTGTATGACTCCTTTTTTTTCAACTGGAAACCAATTAAGTTGTTTGATAATATGCTGAATCAAAACAGGAAGTAACTTTAAAGGTCCCATATTGTAAAAAGTGTCTGTTATAGTATTAAGCAGGTTTAAGTGCTATATAAATACTGTGAAAGGTACAGTATATTGAAACGTTCAATATGCGGAGAAACACGCAGAGCCCGTATTCAGAAATTGTGCGTTTGAAACAAGCCGACAGGATTTCTGTCCATTTGTGATGTCACAAATATACAATATTTTTAGACCGTTACATGATTTTAAACATTCTTAATGTGTCCCAGTTTATTTCCAGTTGCAGTCTATGTGAATGACATCAGCTGACAGAAAGTAAACATGGACCCAAACTGTTGCCTAGCAACGCAATTCCATTGCCATTCCATTGAAATGCACTAAAACGGAGCGTTTCAGACAGAGGGTAAATACAGATATATTCAGACAGACAGTATGAGGAAAATAATGTGTTGTTTGAACATTAAAGCATGTAAACATGATCTAGTAAAAACCCCAAATATAAGTATGAACCTGAAAATGAGCACGATATGTCCCCTTTAAACCAGGAGGTGGCACCATAGCCAACGCAATTCCGTTGAAATTAGCCAAAAAGGAGCGTTTCAGACAGAGAATATACAGGCATATTCAGGCAGACAGTATGAGGAAAATTACCTTTTTTTTTTAACATTACAGCATGTAAACATGTTCTAGTAGAGACACAAAATACAAGTATGAACCTGAAAATGGGCATGATATGGGACCTTTAACACAACCCTGATGAGCTGGTTTTGGGCAGTCTGGAGTGTATTTTTGATGTGCTGTGATGTTCTATTAAAGGTCCCATATTGTAAAAAGTGAGATTTTCATGTATTTTATATTATAAAGCAGGTTTAAGTGATAAATAAATACTGTTAAAGTATCAAAATGCTCAATATACGAAGAAATACACACAGCCCGTATTCAGAAACTGTGCGTTTTCTGTCACAAATCTACAATATTTAGACAATTTTACAGTTTTAAACGTAAACATTCTAAATGTGTCCCAGTTTATTAACATCAGCTGACAGGAAGTAAACATGGACCCAAGCTGTTGCCCAGCAACGCAATTCCGTTAACCATTCCATTGAAATGCACTAAAACGGAGAGTTTCAGACAGAGGATAAATACAGATATATTCAGACAGACAGTATGAGGAAAATAATGTGTTGTTTGAACATTAAAGCATGTAAACATGATCTAGTAAAAACCCAAAATATAAGTATGAACCTGAAAATAAGCACGATATGTCCCCTTTAAATCAGGAGGTGGCACCATAGCCAAAGAGACATTGAACCAATGTCAACATCTTTAATGTTTATCTATTTCACAACCCAGATTTTCTTGCCAAGAATTGAGGGCCTTCAGAGCCAGTCAGTCCCTTCCTCTTCCTCCTCTGCATAGACTGGATTATGAAACATGTAACCAGCAATAACCAAACCGGCACACAGTGGAACCTAACCAAAGCTAGGAGATACGGATTTTTGCTGATGATCTGGCTCTACTAGCACACACCCACCAACAGGTGCAAGGAAAATTACATAAACTAGAGATAACTGCTGCCTCCTTTGGCCTCAAAATCAACTCATCAAAAAACAAGTTAATGAGAATCAACAACAAGAACAACACACCGATTATCATGGATCAAAACCAGCTAGAGGAAGTAGCCAGCTTTTCTTACCTTGAGGGTATAGTTACTGTGGATGGAGGTACAGAGGAGGCTGTCAAAGCCAGAATTGGAAAAGCAAGGACAACATTCAACATCTTAAACAAAATCTGGAAAACAAAAAAACCTATCAATCAAGACCAAACTACAAATCTTTAATTCAAATGTCAAATCCATTCTACTCTATGGATCTGAAACATGGAAGACGACCACCAACATACTGAAGAAATTACAGACATTTATTAACCGCTGCCTCCGACGCCTCCTGGGAATCTGCCGGCCCAACACCATCTCAAAAGCCAACCTATAGGAACGCACCAAGCAGGAAACAATAGAAATTCAAATCAAGAGGCGAAAATGGAAGTGGATAGGTCACACACTCAGAAGGTGAAACAAATCGATCACAAAGCAGGCTCTAACGTGGAACCCCTCAAGTAAAGAGGAAAAGAGGACGTCCTAGAACCACCTGAAGAAGAACCACAGAAGAGGAGATGAAAAAGGAAGGGCTGTCATGGCAACAACTAGATCAGAGGGCGCAAGACCAGAGAAGATGGAGGGGTTTCACTGATGGCCTATATTCCTTAGGGAATTTAAAGGCTTAAGTAAGTAAGTAGCCAGTCAGAATGTTATCTTTTTTTCTCAAAAACACATTTGTGAACAAGTGACATTGGAAACATAAGGTGTTCAAAATTAGACTGAATTTTGACATATTTTTCAATTTAAATGATGCCCCAAGGAGGCAGAATTTTAAAGGTTCCATATTGTAAAAAGTGAGATTGTCATGACTGTTATAGTATAAAGCAGGTTCAAGTACCATATAAATACCGTGAAAGTATTGAAACGTTCAATATACGGAGAAATACGCACAGACCGTATACAGAAATTGTGCGTTTGAAACAAGCCGTCAAGATTTCAGTCCATTTCTGATGTCACAAATATACAATATTTAGACCATTACACGGTTTTAAACATAAACATTCTAAATGTGTCCCAGTTTATTCCCGGTTGCAATGTATGTAAATAACATCAGCTGACAGGAAGTAAACATGGACCCAAACTGTTGCCTAGCAACGTAATTCCGTTGCAATTCCATTGAAATTAGCTAAAATGGAGCGTTTCAGACAGAGGGTAAATACAGGTATATTGAGGCAGACAGTATGAGGAAAATAAAGTTTTTTTTTTAACATTACAGCATGTAAACATGTTCTAGTAGAAACACAAAATACAAGTATGAACCTGAAAATGAGCATAAAATGTCCCCATTAAGAAAATTCACTCCTTGTATACAAAATTGTTCCTTTCACATTTGGGTTGGGCTCTAAAAAAATTGTTGACACCTGTATCTTTCCTCAATTTTACACCAATTAGCCATTGTTTTGCAGATTGCACTCATATATCATGTACTCATATATTTCAGGGATTTACCATATAGGTGAAATTTAAAAAAAAAAAAAAAATTGCCATTGTGAGAATTGTGTTAATCAGCAGATTTTTTAGTTTCTCTTTCTTATACGGTCCATATATTATGTCTACGTGTGATTTGAGTTCGACAGATGAAATACAGTTTCACGTTTGGGTTGGGCTCTAAAAGAACTTGATAAATTGTTACCAGACACCTGTTATTGTCCAGGGATCACATATTTCCAATACTGAAATACTTAAATTACATAACAGTACTTAAATTACTTAAGTAGTCTGTGAGTAATCGAAGGTTATTTGATGTCTCCCCTGCATCCTAAATAGTTCACTGTGTCCTCTATAACAGTCCAAGTTGAATTCTGGATCCACAAAACATGGCTTCTGTTTTCCCTGTTTAAGGAGACTAAACAGTCTGACATGTGACGGGTCTGATGCTGTATTTAAGTTGTAATCACCATCTTTGTCCAACAGGGGTCAGGCTAATCTCTGTTATTGTACTGGAGCGACCACTTGTCTCTCAGGTCTTTTGACACATTTATAAAGAGTCGTGATAAATCCCTGAAATTATTGTATTCATAACAATATATTTATATTGGTTTCCAATCAAATCTACTTGATTGAAAATAATGTTTTTGATTTTTTTTGTCAAATCAAACTATGACTTAAAGGTCCCATATTATAAAAAAGTGAGATTTTCACGTTTTTTTTTT
Organism: Sebastiscus tertius; assembly: GCA_916701665.1. NCBI lineage: Eukaryota > Metazoa > Chordata > Actinopteri > Perciformes > Sebastidae > Sebastiscus > Sebastiscus tertius. The sequence goes on from CAKAOH010019410.1 coordinate 5,949, forward strand.
ATTATAAAGCAGGCTTAAGTCCCATATAAATACTGTGAAAGTATCAAAACGCTCAATCCACAGGAAAATACACACAGTCCGTATTCAGAAACTCTGCGATTTCTGTCCATTTGTGATGTCACAAATCTACAGTATTTAGACCCTTTACACAGATTTAAACTTAAACATTCTAAATGTGTCCCAGTTTATTCCTGGTTGCAGTGTATGTTAATGTCATCAGCTGACAGGAAGTACACATGGACCCAAGCTGTTGCCTAGCAATGCAATTCTGTTGCAATTCTGTCGCAATTCCATCGAAATGCACTAAAACAAAGCGTTTCAGACAGAGCAGGATTACAGGCATATTCAGGTCGACAGTATGAAGAAAATACAGGGTTTTTGAACATTACAGCATGTAAACATGCTCTAGTAGAAACACAAAATACAAGTATGAACCTGAAAATTAGCGTAATATGGGACCTTTAAACCTGCACTGGGCAGTATATTTTTGGCATCATTGGGCAAAAAATTCCATAATAACCTTTCAGCATATTGTAATTCAAGTGTTCTGTGAGATAACTAGACTTCTGCTCCTCCACATGGCTCTGTTTTCAGGCTTTAGAAAATCTAGCCCGTGACGGGAGACTTTGGCCAATCACAGGTCAATTCAGAGAACAAGCATTCCTATTGGCTGTGTTCCTTCACCAGATTTTACAATGACGGCGGCGTCACAAACTTTCTGATTTTACAGCTAAACCGTGCACTACGAGATGATTCTGAAACATCTGAGGAGAGAAATAGGCATTAATGTAACATAATATTGATTCATTTTTTATCAGCGCTGCCTAGTTTGACAGTTTGGTCGGAGTTCGCGAGTGATCGACAGCCGGCTCTCATAGACAGCAGCTGGACAGCAGACCTCAGCTCAGCTCTTACTGCTTGTTTTCCTCCGGTCTGTGAAATCTTGCAGATGCCGTTAGGAGCACTAGAGGACACAGAGAAACATGTTTTTTTTCCAGGTTACCTGTTTCATGTTCTACTGTCACGATATAGCGACCGTTTCTTTTAATAAAAATAACTTTTTTTAATCATATTTGCTCCAATCTCGCCAACTTCGGCTTTAATAATCCTTGTTGCATCAGGAAATATCAGAGATGTAACATTACATTAGTGTAAGTAGCAATTAACTTGGCCCTACATTGCATACATTTAGACCTTCACTCTTCTAATTTATTTCTATTTTTCCAAACATGATGGTTTGACTTTGAAATCTACCACTTGGATGGGTTTTAGTATGTTAGTTTACCCTTCAGGCCTCCTGCGTTGGAGTTTGAGTTTGGTCTGTTTCCAGGAGACTCCTCTCCACAGGTGCTGCTGACGCCTTCAAACTCCAAACTAGTTTCTTTGAGGAGCTTTGCTTTGGTTGTCTGAGAGAGAGAGTTCAGCATTTACTAACTACAGTTTCACACCCAAACCTCTAAAGCAGGGTTTCCCAACCTCGGGGTTTAGGCCCACCTTAGGGGTGTGCCAGGATTTGTCTATACTTTGAGTTTGTCAACATTAGATTTGCACATGTATAACTAAAATCATAATAACAAACTTACTGGATAATTTCCACAAAAGTCTTTTTTTTTGCTACTTAGTAGGCCACTTTGTGTTTAAACCCAGTATTTCTGCACAGTTGCAGATAAAGATCAAGCTCCGCTATTGTTATTATTATTATACTATTAGTAGAATTAGATTTCAGTATTGGCTGTGAAAGATTGTTTCAGACTCATGATCCAAACATTTCTATTATCTCCAGAGCATATTGTAAAGTCCAAAAGTCAACATGTATTGAAAAAAAAAGATAGATGTTATCATTTCCAAAATTCACAACATGATTTTATCTAATGAAATATTCTGCTTCAATCCATATTTGTTGGCATTTAGCCTTTCAAAAACAGAATTTTTACTGTGGTTCTATTCATTCAGAGAAAGTTGAATTATATAAAAAACTAATTTAATACACTGAATCACTTTACTGAAATTGAGTATGTTATCTGAGGATTTTGAATTTCTTTTAGGCTGATGACGTCGGAAAAAAAAAGTTTGGGAACCACTGCTCTAAAGGGGTTCCTCTTTACATGCATTATGGGTGTCAGCTTTGAATTCTGGCAGAGCAAAAACCAACATTTGGCCATAATATAGATAACAGGGTTCTAATATTGACATATTACTATACTTTTATGTCAACTTTTAGAGAGATATGGAATGAGTGAGACAAGTTGTAAACTGAAAAGTAACATAGTTACATACTTTGTTTGAGTTGCCAAAAGACTTACAGCACCAACTATACATGTACGGGAGCATCCATCTTTCTCAATGCAAACATATCAGCGGGTTCCCAGCACAGAGACGTGTGCCTGAGGCCTCCGCGTATGAACAATGAAGTCACAACAGAACCACAGAGTGACAGCAGACCCCCCCGACAGAGACGTGCTGTGAAGATTAATACATCAAACAGCTCTGCTCGGCTATTTGCTTTTTCTGCCTTGGGAACCAAAGTGGACTATACTCTAAACAAGCCATTGCTGAGGAGGTAAAAAAGGTAAACCGGAATTATCCTTTAAAGGTCCCATATTGTTAAAAGTGAGATTGTCATGTCTGTTATAGTATAAAGCAGGTTTAAGTGCTACATAAATACTGTGAAAGTAGTGAAACGTTCAATATACAGAGAAATACGCACAGCCTGTATTCAGAAATTGTGCGTTTGAAACAAGCCGCCAGTATTTCTGTCCGTTTGTGATGTCACAAATATACAATATTTAGACCATTACATGGTTTTAAACGTAAACATTCTTAACATTTCCCAGTTTATTTCCGGTTGTAGTGTATGTGAATGTTATTAGCTGACAGGATGTAAACATGGACCTAAACTGTTGCCTAGCAACGCAATTCCGTTGCAATTCCGTTGAAATGAGCTAAAACGGAGCATTTCAAACAGAGGGTAAATACAGGTATACTGAGACAGACAGTATGAGGAAAACAAAGTTTTTTTTTAAAACATTACAGCATGTAAACATGTTCTGGTAGAAACACAAAATGCAAGTATGAACCTTTAAATGAGCATAATATGGGACATTTAAACGCTCTTTTTTGCACATTTCGACGGAATTGAGACGACTTGTGTTGCTAGGCAACAGCTTGGGTCCATTTGTACTTCCTGTCAGCTGATGACATTTGGCATTTGGCTTGTTTCAAATGCAGAGTTTCTGAATACAGGCTGTGTGTATTTCCCTGTGGATTGAGCATTTCGATACTTTCACAGTATTTATATAGGACTTAAACCTGCTTTATAATAAAAAAAAATGAAAATATCACCTTTTTTATAATATGGGACCTTTAAAAAGAACTACAACAGCAGTGGTTAAAATGTTGGCCAAGTTACATGCTTGTGTGTCTGTGTGTGGGGTGGGCTCACCACTGAAACTGTTTAAGCACACTTGATTAAAGACAAACGTGCACATACCCTTCGCCCTAGTGTTTTGCTCTCTTTTTCCTGCATACATACACTTTCTCAAACACACAGTTTTCCCCCATAATAGGCTGTTGTTATTTCTGTTCTATATATAAGGCAGCTTCACCTAGTAACTGCAGTCTGAGGATACTGTATGTGTGTGGCCCTGCAGCCGCTCAGGCTGTTTGGCCCACTGAACGTCAGCTCTGCTCTGCAGCCTGAGTGAGCAGCAGCAGCAGCAGTATATCCTCTGCATCCTGCTCTCAGCGGTCAAACCTCTCTATACCGAGGCCTGATATCCAAGAGGATTGCCTGAGTCACTGACCCACTTCTACTCAGTTCTTCCCCCCACCAGCAAAAGCGAAGTGGCACGTTTCATCCCGTTATCTCCCCCCCCCCATCCCCTCTCCCTCCATGTCCACTCTCTTCCCCCAACCACGTGCGGGGGGCAGATGGCTGCTGCTATTTGCGGCAACGTCTGAGGCTACTAGCACGCCAGCTTGTGCGTATGCAGACTGTTTACTAACGCTTAATGCCTGACGGGGCCGAAACACTGCACGAGCTGTGTCTGGATATGTCGACAGCAGGCACGGTAACTGGACGGATGACAGGTTGACTGCACCGAACAGATGACTGGCTTAAATCCGCCATGTTTGATCCACTGACACATATGGGATAGCGTAAGGGCCTACAGGTGGGTGGCTGACTGATGTCATGATGAATGAATAGTCCAGCAGAAACCCTGGAACAATCACAGGTGGCTGTGATCACAGCATTAAGCTTAGTCGCACAGCAGTTTGTGAAGTAGTCGCGAAATTGAATGTATTTATTTGCGTACATAGACACAAATAGCACATTTTTCTTTGCACAAAATCAATTCGTATGTAATCCACGTAATTGTGAACTGGCAAGTATAGAGAGCGGCGAACGCCATGTAGCAAGGAGGTCGGGGGGAAAGGTTGGGTCAAAAAACACAGGACTTTCCCTCAGGAGACCGATGTTCCATGTCTCATGTGACACCAGAAGTCAAAGTTGATTTATTTGTCACATAACTTCCGTACTTAAGTAACGGCACCTCTGGAGATATTTTAACCCAAACTGCGTTCTTTTCCTAAACCTAACTAAGTAGTTTTGTTGCCTAAACCTAACAAGTCGATCTTTTCCTAGAGCTAATTAAGTAGATTTTTTCACGTAACTTTTATACTTATACTTTGAGTTATTGTAACCCAAACTACAATCATTTCCTAATTCTTACTAAGTAGGTTTTGTCACATAACTTCCGTACTTAAGTTACGCCCCTTCCAGAGTTATTTTAACCCAAACTGCGATCTTTTCCTAAGGCTAACTAAGTAGTTTTTGCTTCATAACTTCTGTACTTAAGTTACTCCACTTCTGGATACATTTTAACCCATACTACAATCATTTCCTAAAGCTAACTAAGTAACATTTGTCGCATAACTTCCACGCTTAAGTAACGCAACTTCCGGTGTTATTTTAACTTAAACTACAATCTTTTCCTAATCTAAACTAAGTAGTTTTTGTCATGTAAGTTTCATACTTCAGTTACGCCACTTCCTGTGTTATTTTAACCCAAACTACAATCTTTTCCTAAAGCTAACTAAGTAATTTTTATCACGTAACTTCCATACTTAAGTAAAGCCACTTCCGGTGTTATTTTAACCCAAAACGCGATCTTTTCCTAAAGCTAACTAAGTAGTTTTTGTCACGTAACTTTCGTACTTAAGTTACGCCACTTCTGGTGTTATTTTAACCCAAACTCTTTTCCTAAACCTAACTAAGTAGTTTTATTTTGAAAAGACTGGAGCAGAAATTGACACATGTTGCTGGACATTCGTAGGAAAACGCACAAAAAATATGTTGTCGAAAGTCTTGCTGAGCGTCAGGAAAAAAACGGGAAATTCGTGTCTATGTACACAAATCAATTAGATTAAATAATGTGACTGTTTCACAAACTGCCGTGAGACTGTATTGTGGCATTACCTCGCAAAATAGGTCCATAAAACTAAAAACTAAAAGTTCTGCAAGCTGTATGGTTGAGGTTTGGCCGACTAAAACTATATAACTATATGAGGTGATGTCAATCTGCCATTCAAACGGAATTTTTTAAATATCCTGTTATCTTTCTCATTCTCACTATGAAAATGACTCCAGTACCTCCGATAATATTACAGAAGGTCAAAGGGCAGCCCACTGCATCTGTGTTGCACATAAAAACAAAATGATTACCTCTCCTCCACTGAAGAGACAAAAAAAAAGGTTTGCAGGTCGTTTGTAAACCTGAAATTTAGAGCACATGGATCAAAAAGGCTGTTAAATTATTCATACGTTGAGCATTACTCTGCACTTTCTAAAAACAGCGAAATACACAAAGCAGGCCCTATAATGCTATTATGGGGGAAACTGAATTGCAGTCTAGCACAGCGGAATGACTCCATAATGGAAACCAGGCTGATGACTATGTCTCTGGTAGAGGCCAGGCTGTATTACAGATAAGGGTAGTGTGATGGGGGTACATCCGAGCTCAGAAAGCCATCACAGCTTTGTTATCTGCATTTAAAGTGGCAATCCAATGGCATCTTTGGCTTACCGGCACTCTAGAAGAGCAATTAAAGGGGCCATATTATGCTCATTTTCAGCTTCATACTTGTATTTTGTGCTTCTACTAGAACATGTTTACATGCTGTAATGTTAAAAAAAAACATGTATTTTCCTCATACTGTCTGTCTGAATATACCTGTATTTACCCTCTGTCTGAAACACTCCGTTTTAGCGCATTTCGATGGAATTACAACAGGATTGCATTGCTAAGCAACAGCTTGGGTCCATGTTTACTTCCTGTCAGCTGATGACATTCACATACACTGCAACCAGTAATAAACTGGGACACATTTAGAACGTTTATGGTTAAAACTGCATAAAGGGTCTAAATATTGTATATTTGTGACATCACAAATGGACGGAAATCCTGACAGCTTGTTTCAATGCAGAGTTTCTGAATACGGGCTGTGTGTATTTCCCTGTGGATTGAGTGTTTCGATACTTTCACAGTATTTATATAGAACTTAAGCCTGCTTTATAATAAAAAAAAGATGAAAATCTCACTTTTCATAATATGTCCCCTTTAATATAGTTTATATAAAATGTGGTAATTATGTGCAACAATAAACTATTAATAAATAGTTTTACGAATGTAATCAGAATGTAACTGTTATCGGTTCAACATGTCATTAAACTAATTATTTCATATTACACAAATTAAAATAACAAATTATACTAATAATTAGTAAACATTATTAATTGTCTTTTCTTTCTTTCTTAACAGTAATACAACTATTAACTAAGTTTAATTAACTCTCAATTTACCATTAATATAAATGATGGTTATTATAAAGTGTTATTTATGGATGTTAAAATTTAAAAAAATCATACTATTATGTCTCACAGCAGCACACCAAGGACATGAAGTCCTGGGCCCCAACCCGGGTTCACCTGCAATAACAACACCCCCCTCCATCCCCCGCCCTCTACAGGACCACAGACTGGCTTCAACACACGTGCATCGCTCTAGCGGGGCTCCTATTGGCTGAGACGTGTCGCTAAGTCCCGCCCCCTTCCGCGTCTACGTCACCGGGAGCGCTCCGCAGCAGAGAGAGAGAGGAGAGTAGAGAGCCGCACTGCTCAGTGAGAGCAGCCTGGACTGGGCGAGGCGAGGTGATCCCAGAGTGGTCCTCCATCCATCATCGCTATGGGTATTACCGCAGCGTTCTGTGTGAACCAAGCCCTGATCCCGTACTACCTGAAACCGGTCCACCTGGAGACCCGGACTATAAAACAGTGCAGTTGAGAGTGTTGTCGCTGCAGCAGAGACCAGCAGCTTCTCTCCTCTCCACTGAGCTGAGGAGGAGGAGGATGATGATGATGATGATGATGAGGAACATCTAGAGAAGAGTTTCTCTCTAGCAGAACTTGGACAAGGACGTTTTGCTCGACCCCTCATCAGTGTTCTTGTAGACCAGGACCATGTCTGCCGTGTGTGTGTCCGCAGTGGTGAGTGTCTTTATTCTTTATTCTAAGGGACTGCTCTAGCAGGTTCTCCATTTAAAGGGACAGTGCATGTTTTGTTTTTTTGTTTTTTTTTTCGTCCCAGACTGAACTTCAAAATCATCCAAAATAATCTCCAACTTTCACTGTTCAATAAATTTTTTTCACTCATTTTTTTTTTTTTTTTTACATTTAACATCATCATAGATAGCAGTGTGTAAATGATTCCTCTGTGGGACACACAAAGAGTCTCCAGTGGAAGGATGGAGAAAGAAAGGGCAGCCTATTGTTTACCCTGTAACACTGTGTGTCAGCCAAACAACTGGAAATGTCAGTCTGTTGACTCTGATCCTGTCTCAACAAAGACATGAAGTAAACAAAGAGAAAGGAAATGAAATGACATGGGTTTATAGAGCAAATGAAATACAAAATGTGAGCTCTGAGGTACTTTTTTTTTTTTTTTAACGGAAAAGGACATTACATTTTATTATCATCATAATTTAAGAGTGGATGATGATGGGTTTATGGATGTTTTTATGTGCCAGTAATCATGATGTCATGCAGGCAGGGTTCCCCTTGTTCCCATGGTGGAGGTGTCCCTTTGTTATGCCACTGATGTGTTGACTCTAGTTGGATCTGGAGCTGCTGGAGCTCAAGGTTCTCCTCATCCTCAGAGAGTCAGACCAGGCTCTTTGTCCCCCGGGTTCATCAAGCAGACGTCAAAATCACTTTTAATGACTTAATGAGATTTTAATTTGGAGTGATTTTAGTATTAACACAGGAGAATGGTAAATAGTGATCGGACGTAATCCAAAGTCTCTTAGTCAGTGAAGAAATGTGAATTCACTGTCAAGCTGTTGCTGCATCAACACATCTGTTTCTCAGGAGGATAAGTGTGCGAAAAGCAGATTATTTTAACTCCAAATTCAAATCAAACAAAAAACGTTGTTTGCCACACATTCAGTTTTACCAACTTCACCATTTAAAAAAACCCACAGAATATGAAAAATTCAGAATTAGGATTGTCAATCTAAAATATTTGATTGCGATTAATCGCACATTTTCTATCTGTTCTAAATGTACCTTAAAGGGAGATTTGTCAAGTATTTAATCCTCTTATCAACATGGGAGTGGACAAATAAGCCTTCTTCATGCAAATGTATGTATATATTTATTATTGTAAATCAATTAACAACACAAAACAATGACAGATATTGTCCAGAAACCCTCACAGGTACTGCATTTAGCATAAAACAATATGCTCCAATCAGAACATGGCAAACTGCAGCCCAACAGACAACAACAGCTGTCAGTGTGTCAGTGTGCTGACTTGACTATGACTTGCCCCAAACTGCATGTGATTATCATAAAGTGGGCATGTCTGTAAAGGGGAGACTCGTGGGTACCCATAGAACCCATTTACATTCACTGATCTGGAGGTCAGAGGTCAAGGGACCTCTTTGAAAACGGCCATGACAGTTTTTCCTCGCTAAGATTTAGTGGAGGTTTGGAGAGTTATTTAGCCTCCTTGGTGACAAGCTAGTATGACATGGTTGGTACCAATGGATTCCTGAGGTTTTCTAGGTTCATATGATGCCAGGATCTTCACCCTAGTTTTAAAACCGACCCTGCTACAACATAAAAATCCCAAGTTGCCTTAATGCGTTAAAGAAATGAGTTAATTAGGACAGCCGATGACGCAGCCACGTGGAAAAGAACGACAGCTGATTGAGAATCAAGCTGACTGAAGAAGGAATGACAACCACCGCTGTCATGGCGGCCACGGCTAATGTGTGAGCTAATACAAAACCCTAAGCATAAAGGTGCAGTAAGATTTAGCTCAGAAATGGAGGACCAACTTGTTGATTTGTGGCAACAACACGAGCGTTTATTTAATGTGTCTCCGTGAATTCATCCATCCATCCTTCGCAACATCGCTAATTCTTCCTGCCCGTCGTCCGCCATGTTTGTTCACACTAAAGTCACGTTCCATCGCGAAGGATTTTGCGAAATTTACGTATTGTTTTAATCGGGACTTGTTCTTGGCCAAATTGTTGCTCTCCTCACACTATAGGAACTAAGCTGTGAAATGTAACTCAACATGTCATTATGTGTGGGGCTCTCACATTTTCAACATCTGTTAAGATTGATTTAGTGTGAGTCAGCCTTAAGTTAAACTTCCACAAAGGGAGAGAGCTCCCTGCCTGAGTCATCAGCAGGAGACTCAAATATTATCTACGCAGAAACAATCAGCGTCGGCTCATTGTCAGTGATGAACTCAGCTCGGCTGAATCCAAACAGAGTCTCTTTTCTCTGAGCTGAAATGAGCTGCGACCGCACCACCGCAGACAACACGGGGACACACAGCGACAGGTGCTGCTGCGCTGCCTGCTGTGTGGGTGAGCACGTGTGTGTGTGTGTTGGGGGACGGCAGTGAGTGTGTGCATGTGTGTTTATGGTGAGCCCTTCTTTAATTGGATAGTAATTACAGCTTAAATGTCTTCTGCCAAAACACACACAAAACATCCCACCCGCATCCAAATGTTTGTGTGCGCACACCTCATTATGTAACACACACACACACACACACACACACACACCAGCCTAAACAGTAGCTTGATTGTTTTCTGTCATGATTCACCGTGTACAGTTAATGAAGTCGTTACTGAAAACCTGCAACCTTTCTAACAGAAAGACGGTATTGAGCCATCTGAACCGTCTCCTCTTTTAGGCCTCCGTCTACTTCCTGCTCTGTGGTGAAGTTTGCTGCTGCTAAGCATGAGTCGCGTTTCGTCACAGGATGAGTTCAGTTGGTGTAGCGGAACTGCGAGGCCTCGCGGATAGACGGATGGCTGAACGTGCAGCCCTGTCTGTCCACGTGCACGTTAAAGCTGAAGTAGTAGTGAGATTGGAGCAAATATGATTAAAAAGGTTATTTTGATAAAATGGTCGCTGTGTCCTGACAGTAGTACATGAAACAGGTAACCTGAAAATAATCATGTGCCTCTGTGTCCTCCGGTGCTCCTAACGGCATCTGCAAGATTTCACAGACCGGAGGGAAACAAGCAGTAAGAGCTGATCTGAGGTCTGCTATCCAGCGGCCGTCTATGAGAGCCGGCTGTCAATCACTCACAAACTCCGACCAAACGGTCAAACTAGGCAGCGCTGATCAAATATGAATCAATATTATGTTACAGTCACATGACCGGAGCACAGCCAATAGGAATGCTCTCTCTCTCTGAAATGACCTGTGATTGGTCAAAGTCTCTCGTCATGGGCTAGATGTTCTAAAGCCTGAAAACAGAGCCACGAGGAGGAGCAGAAGTCTCTCAAAACACTTGAATTACAATATGCTGAAAGGTTATTATGGAAATCTTTTCCCAATGATGCCAAAAATATATACTGCCTACTGCCGCTTTAACTGCTTATTTTGGGATGTTTTTCAAGAAATGTAAAGACACTCGAAGGTGCTCCTGTCTGTTGTTCATGTCAAGTTTCAGGTGGCTGGGTTAAGATGTGTTGTAGTCAACGGATTGTACAGGCAGTGGTTAAAAGTGCTGCATACAATATTATAAAATCAATTACAGCATTGTTTTATGTATTTCATTTAAGTACAAAAAGAGGTCAACAGGAGGCTCACTGTCTTTCCGACACAAACAGAGCTGCAGGTGTCTGAATTCCTCACAACAGCAGATAGCGGAAACAACGAATAGACAAAACAGAGTCACGATTCAGCACTTTTGATAACAGCATGCACAAAAGCATTCACCCATAAAACACATCCGGAAATGTGTTTTTTTTATGTTACAGGAAGTCAACAGGCCTGAGCAAAACAACATTAAAGGGCAACTCCAGAGATGTGCAACATGGTAGTGTCTTAAGCCTTTGTTATTCCTCATTTCCACATAGCTCTGTGTACGTATGCGTGTCAACCAGAAGTTCACTCATTCCTATGGGAACCTCCGTTATCTCTGGTGTGTTTACTAAACTTTTTTTTTTTTTTTTTTTTTTCGCGATTTGCCTCGATTTCATTGAAAAAAATGTAACTTTTGCAGCAGATACAGCTCTATTTATACCTTTTTAAACTACTTTATGCACTTTATGTTACAGCTAGCATGCTACCAATGCCGTGGAACTTTCGTCTAATGTCAGACTGGACTCTCATATCTGCGGTGGTGTTTCTATCCATCCTTAAAGAGATGCATTTCATTGCGTCGACCAGTGGGCTAAGACCGGGTCTGAGAAGTGAAGCCAATATGGAACTGCCTTAAACTTGCAAAATGAGCCTACTTCTCACTTGAGTTATTACCGCAGTAAACATTGTAAACATGAGTTTATGGTCTCAATCGATAGTTTCAAGTCTTCTTCAATACAGCATGTTCATTTAGTAAATTATGGTCCCATTTAGGGCGGGGCTACCTTGTGATTGACAGATCGCTACCAGGGTGTTGTCCGGTATGGGAGTTGTTTGTGTTAGTTGTTTGTCCCTTTCACAGTGTGTTTCCAGTTCATGAAAGTTAATTATAACCTTTGGTTAGTATTTGGTTGTACTTAGCTCCACCCTCTCGTGTCAATAACCAACATGGTGACGTCCAAAAACCAACATGGCTACGGCCAAAATGCCGAACCCGAGGCTTCAAAACGACAGTCCACAAACCAATGGGGTGACGTCACGGTGACTGCGTCCACCTCTTATATACAGTCTATGTTCATAACGTCTCCCCTAGAAACTTACGGAGCAACGTCACAGATGTTTTTGTACAATCCACACCAATTCACCAATTCATCATGAGACAACATTTGCTGCTTGGTGTAATTCTAAGATATGGCATCCAATAATGCATTGCAAAGTTTCAAAATGTTCCAGGCAACACATGCACTCAAAGACAAGACTGCTGGTGCATGTTGTTATTAAAACGAGAAAAACACACCCGTATTAACACACCCTCATTCACTGCTCCATTACTGTCCTCACCCCTCTAGAACTCTCATACCAGTCAAAACAAATATTGTTTGTTGAATTATGGGTGCAGCCATCACATGCTGAACATGTGCAGACGATGTACTTGCTCACGCACGAGAACAGGGAAGTGAAAAGAGGTTCAGGTTTAGCCGTCTGTCACCTAAAAAAAGATTTGACCTATCGGTTGTGCTTCTGCTCCGATGCCGACGAGCAAACCCGGTCCTGGGCGTGTCTCCTCCGGATGGCCTGTAGCTGCTGCTGGGGGGGTAGAATTACAGGGTGTTCTGGTGGGGAGTCACAGAGTCGGGTGGGGGGCTGGGGGGTTGAGGAGTTTCTCTCAGTGCCTGCGTGTGTTAACAGAAGAACCTGCTCTGCAGTGGTGGTGCAGTGTTGTCTATATGATGTAAACAAGAGCTGCCTGACTGGCGACTCCACCCTCGGATCTCTCTCTTCTTCACTTTGTGTCTGCGCTGTCCTTTACTCTGTCAGTGAGTCATCAGCTGAAATGTCCCCAGTGATCCCAGCTCCACAGTTTCCAGTAACGGACTAAACCCCCGGCATACAGCACAATCAAAGTCCTCGGATTGAGTTTCACCAGCTGTTCATACATAGATCCTTACTAATTTTAGTGAAAAATGGCCAGTTAGTTTCCAACTAGAGATTATCTCATTGGTTGAGTGCTAAATCGCAGTCTTTCGCAGTGTGTTTATCGTGTATATGTCGATAAAAAAACAATATATTGTGCAGCCCTAATCATTATGACATCACTCTCAGACTTCACAAGGCTTCTCCAGAGCCACAGAATACATTATACATTGATGGAATACCCCTTGGACTGTACATTGAGAACAACTAAAGCAGGTTTGTTTCCAACAAACACATGGACGGGCCATAGTTGTTGGCAGTGAAAAGGACTGCAGTGCATAAGAAGCTGGACACACTGATGTGGGAGTTAAAGAGGGATAACGTTAGCCCAGTTCTTGTCCCGTCACCTTGTGTCTGTCTGGCCGTCTGATTGGCTGCTCGGCCTGTGCACCAGGCAGAGGGTGTAGTTTATAGGCAGTGCGGCAAGACATAGAGACAGAGTTGGCATAATAAGAGGAAGGTCTGGCAGCACAAAGACTGAAATTGATTCATGCTTTGCTGAGCTGCAGAGGTGGCTGTGTAGAGAGGCTGTCTGTCCTGCGTGTGTGTGTGTGTGCAAGCAGGGATGCACTGACAAAATGCCAGCGCTGCACTTTGTTTCCTCTTCTGCTTTTTTGTGTCTTTGTGGGCATTTTATTTTCCTAATAGCAAACAGGAAATGCAGGAAACAAAAGACCGGTTTGCATGCTTGTGTCTGATCGGGAGGGAGCGGTGCTCACAGAGATCCACAACCACAGAAAGACACACACACACACACTGACCAAATGTGAGCATCTATTTCGCTGCCATCAGCTTACTGCACTCTTTCATAGCAGCTGTTGCAGTAATTATCCTCATTGACTTAGAAACCGTGGCTTCAGACAGACCTGGGCCGCCTTAGGTCAGTAGAGCTTCATCAAACGCCAGAGAGAAACACAAAATAACATTAGCTCAGTGAAGAATTAAAGGGACTGTTCGTAACTTTTTACACGTATAAATCATTGTGGGTCGGTGTCCCATGCGCGCTTGCGGGTGGCATGCTGTTCAGACTCAGACTCCAACACAAACTACTCAAAAGCACCAAAACCACAAAGTTCTATCTAGTGAAGCCCGTCTGTTAAACAGTGTTAAAGGTCCCATATCGTGCTCATTTTCAGGTTCATACTTGTATTTTGTGTTTCTACTAGAACATGTTTACATGCTGTAATGTTAAAGAAAACCTTTATTTTCCTCATACTATTGCCCTGAATATGCCTGTATTTACCCTCTGTCTGAAACGCTCTGTTGTAGCGCGTTTCGACGGAATTGCGACGAAATTGCAACAGAATTGCATTGCTAGGCAACAGCTTGGGTCCATGTGTACTTCCTGTCAGCTGATGAGATTCACATACACTGCAACCAGGAATAAACTGGGACACATTTAGAATGTTTATGTTTAAATCTGTGTAAAGGGTCTATATATTGTATATTTGTGACATCACAAATGGACAGAAATCCTGACAGCTTGTTACAAACGCAGAGTTTCTGAATACGGGCTGTGTGTATTTCCCTGTGGATTGAGTGTTTCGATACTTTCACAGTATTTATATAGAACTTAAGCCTGCTTTATAATAAAAAACATGAAAATCTCACTTTTTTTATAATATGGGACCTTTAACTCTTCCTGCTTCAGCCCTCCCGACCTGGTCAGAAGACGCAGGGGAGACCGTAGCTTTGGTCTCCAGAGCCGGTGTCAATTTTGTGCCTGGTTGCCTTCACTCACACACCGCGCTCGTTCTCACTCGCTCTCTCGCTCCTCCTCTCACGTGCATGCGCGCACACTCCACACTGCAGAAGAGTTAGTTTAGCTCTGAGAATATCTAGTGAATGTTCAGTGGACGTTTGTGCAGAAATAACTGCTGCAGCTCCTCCAGGCCAACAGAGGTTTCCCGTGTCTTGTGAAGTGACGGGGCTCCGCAGAGAGAAACGTTATCGTCTCCGACCAAAACTCCGGTGTCTCCCCTGTTCCCTCCGGCCGCGGTCGGGAGGCTGAGGCAGGAAAAGCCAACACTAGGATCAGCATTGATTCATGGAGAGACCTTGGTCTGGTCAGCTAACATTACTGCCAAGCAGCTGAAATATATAATAAATATATAATAATAATAATATATAGAGTGATATTGTGGTTTTAGCTGACGTGTGTCTCCTCACTGTTTTGAGCGATGCTCGTTCATGTCTATGTAGAGCGAGCACAAGCGTGAGCAACAGGACGCTGACTTTGGTTGACTTAACGGCCACAGGTGTCGCTGTTAACAAGCAATTTCTGATTCTTACATAGAGTCCCTTAAGTGTTGCTCAGTTTTGGTTTTCCGGTCTTCCATTGGCTTCAAATATTAAACGCTATGTAATAGTGGAGGGTAAATACAGTAGATGCAGACTCAGCGGAGATGGCCCCTTTATTTACTGTACAATATTTCCAGAGTGACATAAATCATCATGGCGTATAAACACTGTTCAAAGTAACAGTAAATGGGCGTGACAAGGTCCTGTATAAAAAATATTTCTATACAATGTATCGCTATTGAAAATATATATGATCAATGATTAACATCTATATGTAGGGTTTTTCGTCCACATTCCCAATGGATTTGCAGGGTGTCTAGCCTACGGACAGTACTGTATGTTCATGAACTTGCAGATGCAGAAGCAATCTCTATGAGCAATAGAGGAATCGTTTACCTAAAAATGAGTTATTAAGCTCCTTTTCTTGACTCTTGGGAGATGCCTGGTATTCTTTAATGAGTCTACTTCCCCCAGACAGAAACATAATCTGCATCGCGGGTACCGACATGAAAAGCATGAGCGTTGTATACTAAGCCATCCCAAAGTTCCCGTTTAATACCGGCATTCCTTTTCTTCCACACGCTCACATTAAATAGTGAGTGATACACCTTAATTATGGTAATGTTCAAGGACATGCTGTTTCAATAATAAAAACTCTACAAACAAGCAGAAAGAGCCACGGGGGGGACCATCCATTGTCCCGTAACAAGCACAATGTTCCCATTCATGCGCACGTGTGCTCTACCGGCATCTCACTTTGAACTTCGATGTGAATGAACCCATTGATGTTAACTGACGCAACCGAGTTATGAGCAGCATGTCGAGAACATGCGCTGATGTTTATGGATGAGGTTCTGGGAAAACGAACACAAAGAGCCGAATGGGTTGGTGTGTGGCGAGAGGGCAACGGAGCAGTGAAAGAATGGACTGCTTTATTCTTATTAGCACTAATTATAAAATGTCCTCCTTTGACTGTTTCATCCACTATCCTCCTCGATATCTCCCAAAAGCTCACAATTTTTCACCATAGTGTATTCCATCTGAATCAGGATGTCCAAACAATTATGACACAATTGATGATTTATATGCGTGGGCCCCTAAACCTCTCCACTTCTGAAGGAAACTTGATGCACCGGTCCTACCTTAGTGTGACCCTAAACTAATGCTTTTGTCCAGTGCTCATGGATGACCAACATTCATGTGCTTCATCAGCTAAATTCTCCCCTCAGTGCCTCACTTCAAACCCAACAGAACTGTTTGTTCTGAACACACACACACACACACACACACACAAGGGCTGCTAATCTTCATTCACTTTTGTCTGAATACACACATTCTCCCTCTCAACTCATCGAATACCGCCCCCTTGGCACATGAGTCCGACGAACGACGGGGTACCCCTCATGGGTTACTTTTAGACGGACCGGGGACGGCGTAGCAATATACTCGTTCGTTACATGCATAGTGTCAAAATAAACCTCTGTGGTTGACGCCAAAAACCAAGATGGGGATGGCCAAAAACCAGAACTCGAGGCACCAAAACCGTAGTCCACAAACCAATGGGTGAAGTCAAGCCGTCTACGTCCACTTCTTACAGTCTATGGTCAGAAAAAACGATAGTCTTTCACTATGACACAATGCGCAGGATGACATTTTCCTTCCCGTCACCACACGTCTGTTGGTCTGGGCCATTATTGGGCTGATATCATGTAGTCAGATCCTGACAGACTCACAGATTGAGATACAATTCTATAAAGAAAAGTACAAAGAGAAGTACAAATAGAGCATAAGTATCAAGTTAAAACTGCTGTGAGTTGAATTAGAACAATTCTTTATCACTTTTGACTGGGATTGTTGAATTGTTCTACAAAATAAAAATAGTGAAGCACTGTCAGCCCTCTAGCATTATTGGAGAGGAGGCTGTGTTATTGGCTCTGACATGACTCAGACAGTGTGTGTGTAAACTTAGACGTGTGTGGCTTATTCCCCTAAAACCAGTGAGCTGTCAGCTTCCCAGCAGAGGCAAGAGGGTATCCTAAAAACCCCTATCCCCCCACACTTAAAAACAAAGGAAAGCCAGAGTCATACGTCTGTTAAAAATCTCTGTTGGGGTTGTAAAGTGAATGCGCACTGCTGGGCACTCAACTCAAAAGGTACAGGATGAGTCAGGGGACTGATTAAATGCTTTGACGCGGGGTTAAATAGGTTTTTGAAAGAGATATTTTCCTACAAATCTCATCAAAGCAGCCTGATACATTGGGAAACTAAATGGCAGCAGATTGGACTTTCCAGAATCCATGTAACCCAACACACAGCACCCCCATGTCTGCCTGCCTGGTCCGTGATATCTCATACCAAATTATACTTGGTCACTGCTGGTCAAGAAACAGTTTTGGATTGGATATGTTCATGCATTTTTTGGGGGGGATCTTAATTTGTAACCTCAAACCCAACATCAAAAATTCATTTAGGCAAACAGAGTGAAAAGGAGTCTCAATAAGATTGGGATGGGAGCGCTTTTGGTCCTTCTTGTCTGTTGCTCCGTCCAGCTTGCTGTCCATCTGTCTGTCCAGCCCCTTTGATCAAGAACAACACAACTTCTAGTCAGCTTGCTATTAAATCTGTGGGTATTAATGGTCTCTGGATGAGGATTCCTACTGGTGTTGGTCTACTCTTGATTGTTCTTCAGTTCCCATTTCTGTTTTTTGGTGGATTATGGATTGGAGAATTATGACCGTTATTGGCAATTGCATGAACTTTGCTTTAGCGCCTCTAATTCATGCTTCCTAAGGCAAGAACCATTCAGAGGAACCATCTGGAGATATCTAATTTTGTGACCTGTCCATTATACTCGAAGTTATCAGCACGATGAGAGCACCACATGACAGGCCAACAGTATACAGAAGACAGACACAGTTAGCGACTAGCTATGTATATTAACCTCAGGAGTTGGTGGAGACCAAAAAGAACTAAACAGAGAGTGAATGTTGCTTTGGGACTGCTGGATGTGTAGACAGCTACTTGAGAACAAGTTGACCATATGAACTTTAAAGGTGTTGCATGAAAGTCGTATTGACTGTATGTAAATACTATTGCCTCTTTTAGATTTCTCTTTAACGTCCACCCTTTCTTCTCCCCTCAGCTCTTATGTACCGTGGTGGTTGACATCTCAGCTCGGGTTTTGACCACAACCAGCCCAGCTGTCCAATCCATCCTCTCTCCCCGCCACTATCAGCACACCGACCCCGACTCGGGCACCCAGCTGGTCTGTGACAAGTGCCCGGCGGGCACCCACGTGTCTATCCACTGCTCCCCGACAGCCGTGAGGGAGTGTAGCCGCTGCCCCGAAGGCACCTTCACCCGGGGAGAGAACGGGGTGCAGAAATGCCATCCCTGTCGGGCACCGTGTCCTGCAGGCTTCGTTGAGAAAGCGACCTGCACGCCCATCCAGGACAGGGTCTGCGCGTGTCCCCCCAACAGCTTTTTGTTTGGGGATGGTGGCTCAGAGTGTAAGCCCCACTCGCTGTGCCCTCCAGGGACCAGGGTGAAAAGGCGTGGTGGGGAGACAGAGGACGTGCTCTGTAAGCCGTGCAACAAGGGGACTTTCTCAGATGCAGAGTCGAGTGCGGCAAAGTGCCGAACCCACACGGACTGCCGAGCTCAGGGGTTGGTGCTCCTCACACCAGGGACTAGAGAGACAGATAATGTTTGTGGATCCCCGTCTTCATCTTCGCCTGCCTTCACAACCACCCTACTGGGACCTGCACAGGCTGGGCTTGTACAGGAACCCCTGACTTCATCATCATCACCACTGACTGGACCTGCACATAAAGGTGAGAGACACTGCTTAGAGTATGTTAATTACTGTGAATATCTATTAATTTTTTTTTTTTTTAAATAAGGGCTATTTAGGTGTTCATACTGGGAAGTTGATTCACCTAAAAAAAAAAAATTATCCGCTGAGTTACAGACGTCTCTTTCCCAATGTCAGTGTATGGGAAAAAGTCTTTTTGGGCCCAATGGCATCACGTGACGGACACGGAAGTTGTAGTACCGTCGTTGGGCCACTACGAAAGTCGGGATAGACGACCGGCGCTCTTCCTGCAGGGATTGGCTGGAATCAGGTGCCATTTTGGATGATGTCGTTTGCATTTACGGTGGCTCTGAGTGGTCAAACAACTCTAACGGATGCGAAAAAAAGCAGAAAGTCAAACCTGTTCCAAAAACAATGATGACGCAAGAAGGTTTCGGAGTCGGTGTGACAACGTGATTGACACACCATGAGGTCATATTATTTTTAAACGTGCGACAACTTCAGACAAAAAATAGGCTACGGACTTGGTGTGCAAGGCCTTAAGTATGGATGTACTTTCTCCAATAATTTCAGTGGCAAACCCATAGTAAAAAGTTTTTTCACTTTCTAGATTTTAGTGTAGATGAGAAGATGCCACTCTCGTGTCTATGCATTTCCTACGGAGTTGGAGGATGAGCCTAGCTTAGCATAAAGAGTGTAAATAGGGGAAAGGTGGGGGGGGGGGGCAGCTAGCCTAACCTACCAGCACCTCTAAAGCTGACTAATTAACATGTTGTACCTTGTTTGTTTAATCTGCACATAAACAGAAATGTAGTCAAGTCAAGTCAATTTTATTTGTATAGCCCAAAATCACAAATCACAAATTTGCCTCAGGGGGCTTTACAATCTGTACAGGATACGACACCCTCTGTCCTTTACACTACGACCCTCTCATCGGATAAGGAAAAATCTTAACCAAAAAAAAACTTTTAGCAGGGAAAAAAATGGAAGAAACCTCAGAAAGATAAACAGAGGAGGGATCCCCCTTCCACGATGGACAGATGTGCAATAGATGCCGTGTGTACAGAGTAACAACATAATGAAAATACAACATAGACAAAAAATAATACATATACATATAATGTGAACAAATGTGAGAAAGTGGATCCAGGAGGATGTCAAGCAGCTTCCCGGCGTCGCCAACCAGATAGAGCCAGAGCAACACGACCTCCTCTCCATGCCAGATAGATAGAGCCAGAGCAACACAACCTCCTTTCCATGCCAGATAGATAGAGCCAGAGCAACACGACCTCCTCTCCATGCCAGATAGATAGAGCCAGAGCAACACGACCTCCTCTCCATGCCAGATAGATAGAGCCAGAGCAACACGACCTCCTCTCCACGCCAGATAGGTAGAGCCAGAGCAACACAACCTCCTTTCCATGCCAGATAGGTAGAGCCAGAGCAACACAACCTCCTTTCCATGCCAGATAGGTAGAGCCAGAGCAACACAACCTCCTCTCCACGCCAGATAGATAGAGTCAGAGTAACACAACCTCCTCTCCACCATGGAGCCTAGAGTTTTGTTTTTAAGTCACAGTAAAAATATAAAGAAGACAATTTGCGCTTTTTCTATTTCTTGACAAGGAACAGTTAATTCATTCACTCAGTACTTCTGTGCAGCGTCTCCGGCCATAGCATGGGTTGCTAGCCCAAGTTCACAGAGAAATAGTTACAATGCATAAAACCACAAACCACATTTGTATACGGATTGAGCGCAGCGGTACAATGTGTTCAATAAGTGATTTCAAGAGGTGCCGGTTGAAACCAGTTTCCCTCTGCCTTCAGTCTTCAATTTCATCTAGGTGAATTGCCTCCTTGCTCTCCTCCATAAATACCATTAATTTATATTAATTTATATTTTAATTATTATTTCCCTATAAGAAAAAAGTTTGATATAACATATGAATATACCATCTTTTTTGGAAATGATGCATTTAAATTATGCCTTTTAAAAGGTGAATAAAACAATCAGTAAATGGCCTTATTTTTCTTACATTTACTACCTTATAGTATAGAACTGTTCCTTTGTAATGAGACTCAATTAGAATCATTCAGTGTACTCATTCAGATTTTTTAAAGAGTATAGATATTATTGCGCATTATTACTCAAGATGCTGTTGCAGCATCCTCACATCAATGACACTGTGGGAATTCCTAAAAGGGAGGACATTCGTAGGCATGGAAACAAACTGGTGGCAGCTCCCTCATCTCAGGAATGCTACTATTTGTGGTCAGGAGGAGTTATGGGTATTTCAGTCTTTTCTCATTCACCCTCCTGTTTTTCCCCTGCTCCCTCCAGATCAGAGAATGTGTTTTACTTTTGTCTTCCTGTTCTCTGTCCTCCTCCCTCCCGCGTCATCTCTGTTACTGTTTTTACATCAGCCTCGTCACCCCCAGTCATTTCTCAGAATCAACCATTCGTAGCCAGTATACCCCTCCTCCTCCCCACATAGACCCCCCACACCTATAATACTGTCACTACCGTTTGTGCTGGCATGGAATCGATGGCTTCTCAGCCAGTTAATTTGACCCTGTCTGTGCTGTAAGAGGGAAAGTGGAGGGTGGGGGGTGTTACACACTCACGACTGTTATTTTTCACCTGTCTTTACTGTCAGTGGAGAGGGTGGAAAAGGAGCAGAGAAAGAGCTTCTTTAACCGCTAACAGCAGTGATAAAAGCCAAACTGTATTCACCGTATTTCAATTTATATGATTCTCTTGACGCAAAGAGGCTCTGAAGTTACATCACAAATCTATTAAACCGTGGAGGTCCCGCAGATCATTTTCTGTGATTAATATAATTTATATCAACTGGGTCCAAAAAAAGGAGATACCTGGAAAATAATGACTGCAACTGTACTGGACACATTTCAAAGGCTGCGGTCGAAAAGTCAAAAAATGACGTCCTAATGTCTTTTCCTAATCACTTGTCCTTGACCTTGATTAGGGATGCTAATTTTGAAAAAAAAATTCTTAACTGATAACCGACCCTAGTTAACCGACCCTAGTTAACCACCCCTTCAAGGAGTCACCCTCCTTGAAGGGGTGGTCTCGGTTTGCTTCCAACTGCGGTACGGTTCGGTACGCTTCGTTTGTGGTGAGAACATGATCCGACCCAACTGGAGAAAGCAATGCACATTTTTGGATTAAACCAGCTCCGGTAGTGAGCTGCACTGTGCATGTCAACACCAGACACCAGACAACATTACTACAAAAGAGCCAACCTTTGCCCTCGCTATTCACACCAGTACTAAACAGGTGTAACGTCAGGCTGTGTTGAAGACCACGGGCATACCTGATGGATCTCGGAAATATTTTCGGCCGATGAGCATGTCACAGTTTAGGAGGGTTAATGCTCGCCTCCTCCTCCGTATGTCTTGATATGTGCCTTCAGCGGCTCCAGTGCATCAATACATTGTTTTCCAGTCGCCTCTTTTTCAAACTGTATCGTTTGCCTTGAGTGAAAAATTGCTATGAGGTAAAGAAAAGATGACCAGGGCCAAGATCAAGCAGCGTAGTTGTCCCTCCATTGTTGTGTTCTGGAAGTCTGGAAGTTCTTCGTTTACTTCCGGGAGTTTTCCAGCATGGAAATTCTGACCAATTAGAGAGCAGTTTCTTTGTGCACCACAATTTTGGTCTGCTTGTAAACGCTGCCGTGTGAACACAAACCAAACTCGGGGCAATATGCAACATTGTAACAATTTGGTCCCTGATTCAACCAGAGCAAACCAACTACAGGTGTGAAAACGCCCTAAGTTAGCTTTAGGAAAAGATTGTGGTTTGGGTTAAAATAACTCCTGAAGTGCCGTAACTTAAGTACGGCAAAGTTACGTGACAAATAAATCAACTTTCACTTGTGGTTTCACACGGGCCCCAAACACCGGTCTCCTGGGCGAAAGTCCTGTGTCTTTTGACCCACCCCGACCTCCTCCCTACGTGGCTTTCGCCGATCTTTATACCTCCCGGTTCACAATTTTGTGGATTACATACAAATTAATTTTGTGCTGACCATCAAGAAAATAATTTGAAATTCGTGTCAATGTACACGGATCAATGCATTCAATTTTGTGACTATTTCACAAACTGCTGTGCGACTGGGCTGCATATCCACAATCACTGTTGCTCCAAACTCCACTATGGTTCGCAAAGGGTGCATTACATCACCTGAAAGTCTCCTGTATTGCTCTAGAAAGTTGACTTTGTATGTTAAAGACTTTGCTTGCTGCCAACCAAAACATCAGCCTTAATTTGTGGATTAGACCTGCACCTGTGTACCTGTCTGCTGATAAGAGGATGAGAGGGATTAACACCCTTCCGAGTGACAATCCAAAAAACATTCAGCCGCCCATTTATGATCTAATGGCGTTATACAACACCAATCCCATTAGCAGCAGCAGCACTCGGGCACAGAGCGAGCAGCAGGGAGGTGATGGCAGCCACATCGATAATCGATAGAGGTTAATGACGCACTAATATCGACTGACCGTTACGGTTTGTTCCCATGTCTAAAAAGCACTGTCCCCCACCTTTGTTTCTGTCAAAACGGGACAGTCCTTATAGTTCTTTTCCCATTTCAACAGATTACAGAGATTTGTTTGGCTGTGAATTGTCAGCCCATCCCAATCCCGTTCTCCTCTTTAGTTTTTTCTTCTTCAAATTATTCCCGCATAGGAACTAGCCCAAGCCTGATTAGATTTGCCCTCGCTTAAGCTTAATCAAGGGTCAGACTGTGGGGTGAGCAATTCAGAGCTCATCTGCTGTGAGATTACGAGGTGGAGCACAGCTGGGCCTCGGCGTGGTGGAAAGAGTGCAGGCAGATTGTCAAAATTATGAGTGAAAATCTTGGTATATCCCTAAAAAAAAGTACAAATGAGCAAATTTCCATCATGTTTTCTACATAGTTTTCTAATATCTGAGGTTTGAACAGAGCTCTTTTTAAGTACGTCATCTTGTTTCGCCCTCTTCTTCTGCAATGGATTAATTGCACCCGACTTGAGAATTGGTGCCAAATCCTAATATTCGCAAATGTTTTGCCAATTTTTTGGAAATTCAGTTAAAATTTGGAAGGAAACCTAGCTATTGGCGACCAGCTAACTTTTATTGAGCATGTTGCATCTGTCATCGAAAATAGGTTATTACCTGACCGAGTAATCTACTCAACTCCTTGCACAGGCATTGGCCTCTGCAAATGGTACAAAATGTGTAGGACTTGCATTAAAGGGACCGTTTGTAACTTCTTACACGTATAAATCATTGCAGGTCGGTGTCCCATGCGCGCTCACGTGTGGCTACACTGTTCAGACTCAGACACAAACTACACGGAAGCACCAAAACCGCAAAATCATATCTAGTGAAGCCTGTCTCGCAAAACAGTGTCAACTCTTCCTGCTTCAGCCCCCCTGACCACAGCCAGCAGACACAAAGGAGACTGTAGCTTTGGTCTCCAGGGCCGGAGTCTCTGCTGTACTCTGCTCCTCTGCCTGCTTGCCTTCACTCACACACCGCGCTCATTCTCACTCGCTCTCTCGCTCCACCTCTCACATGCATGCGCGCACACTACACACTGCAGAAGAGTTATGTTATCGTCTCCAACCAAAACTCCGGTGTCTCCCCGGTTCCTCCCGACTGCGGCCTCACTGTTTTAACCAATGCTCGTTAATGTCTATGTAGAGCGAGCACAAGCGTGAGCGCGAGCAACAGGACGCTGACTTTGGTTGACTTAACGGCCACAGGTGTCGCTGTTAACAAGCAATTTCTGATCCTTACATGGAGTCCCTTTAAGTTCAAGTCACTAATGCTTGTCTATAGAGTGATAGCCACCTATTTAAACTCCATCCGTCATTCAGGTTTATCGCCTTTTCATTCGCCACGATCAAGCAGTGAACGCCAGCTAGTCCTGTGAAGCTGGAAATCTCAATCCAAGCTCTTCTTCTGAAGCCCTTCCAAGAGGACCTAACCTAAGATCACCAAACATGCTCTCTTTGTCGCTTATCTCAGAGAGCAAAGATTCTCACTTCCTACACACTCGTATCTTTGTAATCCTTGTATCAGGTGGAATTCGGAACTGAGCCTTGTGGCACTATATCCTTAGCGGCTTCTCCTGGATCTATCGTATTTCATTCATACGTCACTTTGTCAAATGAGTAATTGTGAATATGAAGGAAAAAATGTCCTGCTCAATACCAGCCTGGTCACACTCCCAGAACATCAAATAACGACGATTGGGCAGTAGCCCTCGGCGTCTTGATACTGGCGCACAGCGGCGCCATTTAGCATCTGTATGAAACCAGACTTTCAACTAACTCCAGTGTAAACCCATCCGCATCATTATTAGAGCAACGGATGTATTTTTAAGAACGAGAAAGTAAGGATGGGAAGGAGAAGCGGGGGATGGGTCAAACAAACACATTTTTTATTTTTTATTTGGACTCAAGACGTTATATCACGTGACGTTATGTCAGAAAATTGGCTGATAGATTGTTTTCTGACTCTTTAAACTCTCGAAATATCAATATCAGCCTCAAAAACAAAGTATTGGTTGGGCTCTAGTTTGGTGTACACCAGGTGGGCGCCCGAGGATGGAGGAAGTCAGCAGAGGAAGCAGATGACTGAGAGCAAAGTGGGGGAGGTTACTCCTCCTTCTGTTTGTGTTCCAGATTGCTTGCATGGATTAAAGTGTTAGGATTCCCTCCCGTGATGCCTTCTGTTTTCATTGTCTGGGTTAAGGAAATCTCTGAAGTGAGTGAATTGATTCCCTCTCTCTGTGTTGTCTCTCACTTCTGTACTATCTTGTCTCTTTGCTCTCTTTGTTCTCATCTCTCTCCTCTACTTCTTCTTCCTTGCTCTATCTTCGTCTCCATCGATCATTCTGTCTCTCATCCCAGGCACCTACCACCAGTCAGCAGCCATTCAACTGAGGGGAAACCCGGTTGGGGAAGACCACCGTGCGGAAGGGCTGCTCCTCAGCCGGCCCGGCGCTCCCACCCCACCGAATAGTGATCCCTCGCGGACTCCACCGCTCTCTGCTCACAAGCAACTCATGGACCTCGAGCACCAGCAATTCGGGCAACCCAATTCTGACCCTGTGCCAGGTCCCAACAAGAGGGCGGTGGAGGGTCTGGAGGGCGCGGAGGTAGTCAGGGTTGGGACGGGTATCAGCAAGGTAGCCGGGCAGGGGAGCGGAGGTGGTGGAAGTGCGGTCTCCAGCTACTACAGGCCCACTCGCAGGGGGTCCCCGAGGCCGAGCACCCACGACCACTTTGACATCAACGAGCACCTCCCCTGGATGATCGTGCTGCTGCTCCTGTTGGTGCTGGTGGTGATCGTGATCTGCAGCGTGAAGCGGAGCTCTCGCGTGCTGAAGAAGGGCCCCATGCAGGACCCGAGCAGCATCATGGAGAAGGCGATTCAGAAGAAACCATCCCCCCCATCGCAGGTCAAAGAGAAGTGGATCTACTACTCCAACGGACAGGGTAAGCCCGCTGTAGCTTTGATTTCAACAGGAGTGGTTCTGACGAACGACGTCTCTAGACTTTATCACCCTTCTGTAACTACAGTACATCACAGGTCACAAGGTTGTTGTTCGAAATGCAGTGACGTATGAAGCCATGCTAATCCACTATATAGAGGATTCTACACGTCAAGACTTCCTTTTCTGGGTGCTGGTCATTGTCCAATTAGTAACTTGAGATGTGGGAATGGAGTTGGAGTTCAGACAGGATTGTTTAAGCTAACATAAAGTGAAATTGTAGTCAGACGATAGCCGATTGGTTCTGATATTGCATTCCAGCAAATGCCCGCTCAAACGTGATTGGTCAATACTACTCGGACTCCAAACAGAAACCAGATTGCTTCTTGTTCCGTTGCCTCCAGGTTGTTCATTCATATATCTGTTTATAGAGATTTGGTTGGAAAAGTTTACTTGAGCAAACAGGTACTCAAAAGCACACTGACAGTAATTGGTGAAGGGGTTTCTCATTTACATCTTACATCAGACTCTGGTGCCCCCCCAGTGGTAGTATAAAATAAGATGCTGAAATTGATGCGACTGGCGGACAAGGAGATGAATGAGACATAGACGGCACCAATTTTCACCGAGATCGCCTGATTTGTCTATAAAAAAAAACTTTATTTTAAAGATGCTAAAATAACCTAAAAATTTGTGTGTGTGATCTTTCGGCTTTAATTTGTAGTAAAACAAAAATCTCACCGAATGAAATGATTGGAAAGGTTTATTACAGTCCTGCGACAGCCACAGACACCTTGTTTTTTTGTCAGAGCATTTGATTTATTGATTGCTGTTGGGATATAAAGAGAATTTCAACAAATATAAATTTATTATAATTATAATTAAAATTATAATTTTTTTCTGAAATGCATTACCCACCCTAGCTCTAAAGTTGTAAAATGTCAATAATCAAACCTTCTACACAACTCCACGTAAGATTACAGATTGATGTCATGTTTATGATAATGTCAGTGTCATTGTGATGTCCTCCTCAGCAGTATGCAAGACCAACCCAATATCACGCCAAAGCGTGCAACAGACCCGCCTGTCCACTAGAGGATAGCGTGTCAGTGTCACGTTTTGCCTCACAGAGACAATATTACGCCCCTGTATGAATGTGCAGCACCAGCAGGGGGCAACAAAACCACTCACTTAGATTCAGACAAGGAAACCATTCACTTAGGATGAGGCAACAAAACTACTTAGTTAGGGTAAAGGAAATCATCATGGTTGGGCTTAAAAAAGAGTACGTAAAGTACGTAAACTATGTAAAACACGTACGGAAACAATGCAACGCCAATGCGGAAAACACGTGACAACCGTCACTACAAAACACGTGACAAACGTTACTAACTTAAGTTAACAACACCGGTCTCCCACTTGGAAGTCCTGTGTTTGACCCATCCACTTCCCCACCCGCCCACATAGTCAGGGAATGGCTCGTGTGCCACAGGGCCCGTCCACACCTGGTTCTTGGCTTCATTATTTTTTTAATTGCTGTATTTGTACAAAGAGGTCTTTCTCACTTTACATACTACGTAACTTGCTCTGAAGTTAGACTTCTGTCACTACACAATACGTGACAACCGTCACTACGAAACACTGCACCTTCATGCAGGCGTGGAATATTCACGTCTCAGCAACACAAAACGTGACACTGACACGCTTTCTTCCGGTGGACGGGCGGGTCTATTACACCCTTTGCTGTGAGACTGTGCTGGCAAGATACAGTATATGCCCTCAGAGAAAGTTATTACCACAGCTCTGCCATGCTGTTTTTGTAATCTCAGGACTGGTGGCTCTACATGGCCTACATCTGCAGCCAACATGCGAGGTCATGGACTTTTAGTTACATGCTGGCTGGATGTCCTAGTCGGCTGTAATGACATGCTTCAGTTCTGCTCCTGAGCCGCGTAGAACCATCTGCCGATGTGATCGAACCACTGCGGGTATCTGATCCAATCAATTCTGCCCCCCACAGCACATGGTGGTGGAGGGCAGTGGTTACACAAGCAAGGACGTGACCCCGTTGTAGTGCCACCCTGCTGTCACTATTCACCCCCCCAACACTCAGGTTGCATCACTGCTCTCAGTTCTCCAGTTTCATCTTGGTGTCTCCTTCCTTTCCTCATTGCTCATGTTTTACCTCTTTGTTGTAGTACAGGGGTCAGCAACCTTTACTATCAAAAGAGCCATTTTAGGCAAAGAAAAAAAAAATGTGTCTGGAGCCACAAAACATTTGATCATTGTGATGAAGGTAGCACAGCTTATAGTCTAAGTATATAGTATATAAGTCTAATGCAGTGAGGGCCAAAGAGACAATGTACTACGGAGTATTAGGGCCATATTGAGGGAAAAAACATTGGAGATTTCCAGAATAAAGTCATAATATTCACAGAAAAAAAGGCGTAATATTACGAGAATAAAGTCAGAACTTTACGAGAAAAAAAGAAAATAACACGTAAAATTACTACTTTATAATATTACGACTTCTTTTCTCGTAAACCAATGACTTTATTCTCGTAATCTCAGATTTTTTTTTTTCCTCAATGTGGCTCTTATACTCCTTCATACCGTCGTACCATACACCTACAACAATGATAAATAAAAATGAAAATGTAAACAAAAAACAGTTATTCATTTCCATTTTTAAAAATCCACAGGGAGCCTCTGGAGAGGAGCTAAAGAGCCGCAGGTTGCTGACCCCTGAGCTAGTAGCTTCCCTCTTCCTTTGTCATTTCTCTCTACCTTTATTTCCACTCATTTTCTCTTCCTATTTTGTTTTTTCACTCAGACTTTATCCTCTTTCTCTACTGTTTCACTCGTGCAGCTTTATTTATTTTTTTTACCGCTTCCTGTCTCCAGCTTTCTTATCTCCTTTGTGTACCTCCTACCTTTATTTGCCTTTCTTTGCCTTTCTTTCACCTCTCTCTACCCTCTTGTAGTGCTCTCCACCTCATTTAATTCCCTCTGTCTAATGCTTGTTTTGGAAGATTTCACTTCTCTCTATTACTACTGTTACCCCCCCCCCACCTCCAACCTCCCTCACGCTTCTTTAGCTCCCGTCTATTGACACTGTGACTATCAACAGGTAGTGTACATTTTGCCCCCACAGCTGAGCTCTTGATTTCACACTGAAAGAGAGAAACAGATCCAAACCCAGGGGGACACCTCCAGCCTGAGACACTCGACTCTCCACTTTGAAACTCTGTATGTGTGTGTGTGTGTGTGTGTGTGTGTGCGTTTGTGTGTGTGTGCTGAGATAAAGCCGAGCCACCCGCCACCCTCTCTCTCTGGCTCCCTCAGTGCCTGACCACAGAGAACTGGAATAATCTGGTTTCAGCTGCATCAGGGTTGTTGTTTGGTTGGCAAGGCACATTAGTGGGTCAATCGGGTCTCTTACAGGGCAACAAAGAGATATACAGACAGAAGGGAAATGAAGAGAGAGTGCGATGGTGCAGGAGTGGTGTGTGTATTGGTAGGGGGGGTTTGACAGGGGGAAATGTTGTATTGTACAGTTGTTGGCGGACCACACCGGGGTTTCCCTGCCGTTACCTAGAAGCCCCTTGTTAGCCCGGATACTTAAGATGCCTGACAAAGAGAGGTATGGATATAAAAAGAGACACTTTTACGCAACTTCTTTTAAGCCGTAAGAGATAAAGTGCCGGTTTTCACCAACCCATGGACTGTTTATCGTTACGCAAATAAATCTTTGAATTTAGTGCCAATGCATACTGTAGTTACTGTACGTTAAATGCAAATGCTTAAAGAAAAACTTTCCTTAAAGCTACACTAATTAAAAGAGTTGTTCCGATACCAGTTTCGGAAAATGCTTCTGATACTGCCTAAAATTGGTTATAGGGTGTTGGCGAGTACGCCAGTCTATGCAACCGATCCGATACCATAATTTATTAAAGGTCCCATATTGTAAAAAGTGCTATTTTCATGTCTTTTATATTATAAAGCAGGTTTAAGTGCTCTAAAAATACTGTTGAACTATCAAAACGCTCAATATACGGAGAAACACACACAGCCCGTATTCAGAAATTGTGCGTTTGAAACAAGCCGTTAGGATTTCTGTCCATTTGTGATGTCACAAATATACAATATATATAGATCATCATATGGTTTGCAAACATAATCGTTCTAAATGTGTCCCAGTTTATTTCCTCTTGCAGTGGATGTGAATGACATCAGCTGACAGGAAGTAAACATGGACCCAAACTGTTGCCTAGCAACGCAATTCCATTGCAATTCCGTTGCAATTCCGTTGAAATGCACTAAAACGGAGCAGTTCAGACAGAGGGTGAATACAGGTATACTCAGGCAGATAGTGTGAGGAAAATAAAAGTTTTTTTGAACATTAACGCATGTAAACATGTTCTAGTAGAAACACAAAATACAAGTATGAAACGGAAAATGAGCACAATATGAGACCTTTAACCTCTTTCTTGACAAGCTAGTATGACATGGTTGGTACTGATGGATTCCTTAGGTTTTTCTAGTTTCATGTGATGCCAGTATCTTCTCACTGCTCTAATAGGAATTAATCTGAATTGTAACAGATGAAACAGTGCTTCTCACTTCTGGTCCTCACAACTCAGAGCCCTATTGGTTGCTACTCTGGAATAGAATAGGTCAATGCCTTCCAAGACTCCTTATGCCCATCACAAAGCAATTCATAATAGTGTTTTTTGATATGCTACCTCCATAGTTAAGGTTTGGTTAAGCTTAGGGTACCTTAACTGTATAGTTAAGGTTAGGGAAAGATCTTGGTCATTGCTGAAAGAAACCGACGTTGACTGTTGGTAGGAGATGGGACGCAATTAGTGGTTTTTGGTGTCGGACAGAGCACACTCTCTTTAAATTTAATCGATTCAATACTTTTCTTCTATCTTTTTTTGAATTATTGAGCAGCTCAAACCCACAGACAAAGATAATGATGCCTGTGCTCATTATCTATGCTTAAGCCTGGGACACACCAGGAACGTCAGGAGCGCGTGGCGGCTGTGTTACCTGTTGTTTTTTATTTCGGCGTCTGTGTTAACAGGTTAGAGCAGCCACACTGCCCAAGAGAGATGCGCGTCTCAGCGTCTCTTCTAGAGATTCGAGGTCTTGCCTATTTTTGATGCGTGCCGCGCGCGGTTCACAGCAACAACAGACAGTGAAAGTGATCTATCGACTATATATTAACATCCTACCCGTTACGTTAATACAGTTTCAATGTCTATCTGTAGAAAATGTTACGGAGATGAAAAAAAGTAAAGACTTATTCTTAAATCAACACTTCCCGCTTTCATTTCAAAATAAAAGCCCTCAAGCATTTTTTTCTATGGACAGAATTCCTTCATTTGTTAACAGGAGGCTTTTATTCTGAAATATGTGCCGGACAGTGTTGTAGAACATGCAGTGACTTGGAGAGCTCCATGAATGAATATAGTATGGAGTTTTAATTGGGGATTATTAGTATTATTTACAAATTACCACATGTTTCTTAACCTTTCTCGGTCTAAAATAAATATAAATGATATTTATTTGCCATTAAAAGGCAAACTCTTTGTAGAAAGAAAGGGCTGACAGAAGCAGCAGCAGAAGCGCAGCTGACACACAGCTGAAATGTCCGACGTGTGAATCACGCAGCCACCACGCCATGCAGCCGCCACGCGCTCCTGGTGTGTCTGGGCTGTAACCCAGAGGATGTTTCCCGGGAAAAGATTCATAGCATTTGGTCCCTCAGGCTGCCACTTTGGGTAAATAATTGTGGAAACATGTCGAGCTGAAACCCGTTTTTAGTATTGAAGCCTTTAAGGCATTTAAAGACCAATTTTTAAACTGACCTTCTTACATTTGAGTGTGTGTATGTGTATGTGTATGTGTATGTGTGTGTGTGTGTGTGTATTGCATATGTGTTCTCCTGATTGGATGAGTAATCCCGAGCCCATGCGAATGTATTTACATGGAGATGTATATGTATGCACATGCAACCCAGATAGCCATTTTTTACACCGCTGTTTACTCTCTGGAACATGAAACAAAACAGCTTCTTAATCCTTCCAAGGTGCGTGGCTGGCTCCCCTTGAAGGTTGTAATGCACCTTTACTAGGGCAGTTAAAACACTCAGGCAATAAAGGGGAAAAAGAAAGGGGAAACGTCAAAGCGCAGATCACACACATACAGTACTTGGCGTTTGCTCAAAGCCGGTCAGGAAGTAATGAAAACTGCTACTCCTCCACAGCGGGGGCTGAAGGGGGCTTTCCAGGGCCACGGGCCAGAGTTTTATTGCACAGGATCTGAAAAAGCTATTTGTTTATCCGAAACAAGGGGCGCAGCAGTCAAATAAAATAAAAGGGAATCACAAAAATGGTGTATAAAGGTGAGCTTGAGGCTACACTAAGATGACCTTGCTGTTGTGCCCTGTTGCCCTAAATTTTTGCCCAAAAAACCATTTTGTCACTTATAGTGTTGATTATGTTGCTGTTTTATGGATACAACAGACAATCTGACAATCATGCCCACTTTACACAGTGATCGGCAGAGATGACAGGAATTGATCTGTCTCAAGCTCTTTTTTTTTTTTTTTTTACTGCTTTTTGTTTGTACAACCCAAGTATGATACCATGAATGTCTTTAGCGTCAAGGCTACAAAGATACAAAAAGCCCAGATTTCTTGGAGACATTGAGGAAGCAATAAGATGCAACCAAGTGGAGGCTATGACAGCAAGCTTTTCGCGCCACCTTTGAGTGTGGCTATTCTAAACAGATATGTGACTGTTAGCAAGGCTATTAAACAGGCGTTATAGGTCGCTATAAGCACCATAGTTGTGGGTCATCAGGGGCCTACTACGCTTACTACGTTGTAAAAGTGGTGGCGAAACGAAAGCAATACGTTTTAACACGTTGTAAAACAGAATGAAACGTTACGTTTTGAGCACAAACGAAAAGGCTTCTTAATGTTTAGGCAACAAAACCACCGCGTTAAGTTTAGGGAAAAAAATTAAGGTTTGGCTTAAAATAACTACGTTTCAAAAGCAAAAGTGAAACTTAACTCTCGTGAACACAAAGACAGCTACACGTAGTTGGTTTCACAAATGCAAACCCCGGTCTCCTGGGGGTGAAAACCTTGTGTTTTGTGTCTCATCCATCACCCATTAACCCAAACCTCCACTCTACATGGAGTTTCACGCTGTCTATACTACAGCACCTGACTTCCGCTTCCGTCATAATTTCTACGGTCGCTGTTGTGTTCTTTTATACCTTCTTTTGGTGATCTACTGTACGAATAGATGATAAGACCTAATATTGGGTGTAGTAGGCCCCTATTGACACACATTTATGGTGCTTATAGCGATTGATACCGCCTATTTAATAGCCTGTCAACAGTCTAATCGGCTGTATAAACAGATTGGCCTGAAGCATAATGAACCCTTAATGGACCATACTGGTGGTTTTACATGTTTCAGTCCGAGATCGCAATTCATAACAGCAAACATTTTATTGGCCAAATTTTGGTCAGAGTTATTTTTTGTGGCTTGGTAATGCAATTGCAAACAGGAACTGTTTTGATAGCTCTTGTTGTTGGTGCATTAAGAGACACTGGGAAATCAGAAATTTGGGAATCGGTTGCCAGCAGTTATCGCCTTTACTAGCCATACAGTCCGAAAATAAAACCTGGAAGTTAAACAGTAAGTAAGAGGTGGACATAATGGGAAGTTGGTTCTTTTTTGTTTTCCAAAAGTAGCTTGTTGCCAGATTGCTGAAATCGCACTGATTTCAGATCAGCATTGAAATCTCTCATTAACACAAGGTAAACACACAACAACAAAATTGATTTATATCTATTTTAAAGTTTTAGCATTGGCTAGTACCAAGTCAATGCCAAAATTCGGAAAACACGACGTTACTTGTTTTTCTACAGGTACCGTCAGGACTCGAGACAAACGGCGTCCTGTTGTCCCAGGGATGATAGAAAATGTGTTTAGGATGCAGTAAACTCACTATCGACATGTCTAGGGGACGTACCCCATTTTTTCCCTGATAATGCTACATTGCGAACAACACATCCGTGTTGAAATCGGCAAGATGAGAGCTAGTTAACGTTCACATCAATATTAAATAGATAAGAGAGGGAATTATGAGCTGTTTAACTTCCTAACAAAAAACAGTATACATAAGTATGGTAATAAAGGAGTGGATATAGAGGTAAATGGGATTTATTGTTTTACTTTTATGTTTTTTACCGTGGTATCGAATTGGTATCGGCAGTCGAGGAATTCCATCCCTACCTCAGTGAAATGAATAAAATCCATTGGCAGTCTTGAAGGTAGCAAATCAATCCAAGACTTTATGGTATACTTTGGAAAATGTTCATCAGTAATGTATGGATGCAGTCTGTAGTTAATGGTCATAAACATTGAAAAGACCCTAAAGGTTCTTTAAGAGAACATCACATAGAGGCAGGTTGCGCTTGGTGTGGTCACCAGGCATACTATTTACAACATACATTTCCAAAGTCAGATTGGGATTGTAGACGAAAACACGAAGGAAAACAAAATTCTACCTAGCCACCATCCTCCCTCGTTAAACATCCACACCGTTAATAATGCCAAGTTCCACATCCAAGCCCAGTGGGGAGCCACGTGTTAGAATATACTGCGCTGTGCAGTAGTACCAGGGTGGGCTGAGGAAGCCTGCTCTCAGTTCAGCCTGGGTTTGATTGTGAAGAGCAGAGAGCTTGGGGGGTGGGGGTTGTTGCCTGGTTGGAAGTATACAGTGCTTGTTGTGCTCGCACACATTTCGCTAATTTAACGTTGTGTGTTCTGATATTGGAATGAACGCGAGAGGACTACGTGATGTGATTAACCAAATGGTATTTTGTAAAGATGCTGACGCACACAGCACCCTGCTTCACATCATGTTACACACAATAACAGGGTGCTGAAGTGAGACAACTTGTTGGATCCATATGTTTTTTTTTTCCTCACTTTACCATTTTTCATTTAAGTCTTTCATTTGAACCCTCAAAACGTCATTGTTGCTTAAATCAGAATCAAGAGTGTCTCAGACAATGTAGCGTTACTAAAGAGCTATAATATGGCCATCAGTAATTAGTAGGGCTGGTTATCAGTACCCGATACCCTTAAGGTATCGACTGAAACAACCCAGTACCAAGTAGTATTGAAAGTCAAAACGATACCTGCAATTAATCCTTTTTGTGCCAAGATCTAGAAAAAGATGGCTGCTTTGCTTGCAGTTGATCACTGTGAGCGTTCTTCGATTTATTGCGACTAGGGATGCACGTCCGATGCTGTGCTCATGTTCCCGTACTCGCAAAACGTCTCCGATCCTACCTCAGCCGGTGCGCTACGGCCCTCACTTTAATTGTGCCACAGGGTTTGCTTGCACCCTCTGACTCGCGCATGCCTTTACGTGGGCTGAGCCCCGATCTGGCGGTATGACGCGGTTGGGGCGCACTGAAAACAGTCGCACAACGGTGCGGCGAGGTCCTGGCGGGTAGCGCTGTAAAGCTGCGGCCACGAGCCACCTTCGCCCAAGCCTTTCCAAGCCGATATATAGCCGGTCGCGGCGCACCGCCTCGTATGCGGGACTCCCCAGCCTGCCCTGTGTTGCTCACAGCCTCCAGCTGGCTGTTAATGAGGTACTCGGTATCGGCAAGTACCCAAATGTAAGTACTTGTACTTGTACTCGGTCTGAAAAACAGTGGTATCGGTGCATCCCTAATTGCGACGTGTGATTGACTCATTACCGCAGCACCTACAACCCAACCCATTTTCTTCCGCTTATCCGGGGGCCGGGTCGCAGGGGCAGCAGGCTTAAAGTATTCCAGATGTCCCTCTCCGCAGAAACGTTCTCCAGTTCTTCCTGGGGGCCCCCAAGGCGTTCCCAGGCCAGATAAGATATATAATCTCTCCAGCGTGTTCTGAGTCTACCCCGGGGCCTCTTACCAGTTGGACGTGCCCAGAAAACCTCCAAAGGGAGGCGTCCAGGAGGCATCCTGATCAGATGCCCGAACTACCTCAGTGGGGCTCTTCAGACGCGCAGGAGCAGCAGCTCTACTCCGAGCTCCCTCCGGCCCCGACACACCATGCCGACGGGCGTCTGTCGGATAATTTGGGGCCGTCAGTGAGCGTCCGTCGGCTTAGTTTTTGCGGTGTGTCCCACACCGTTGGCTCTAGTCTACCTGCGTCTGCGTTTTTTCAGCCAATTCAGCATGTTGAATTGGCGGTGGAGCCCGTCGGTGAGAGAAATCACTCTGATTAGCTGTACTTTCTTTTTCAAGAGAAATACACGGATATTTTCACAACGACGTGGCCATCTGGAATGAAGCTAAGTGATGAGTGAGAGTGGTGTGAAAATGGTCAGCAAACACTGCATTGTTTCATGTACGTACAACGTCTTGTATATGTCCGCAGTCTTCGGGTTTCCCTTTTTCGAATGATGAATACAGAATACCGCGACCTGCTGGTAGGGAGAGTTATTTCATCTCACGCAGGCGCAGGATGTACGTGGTAGGTGACGGTCGGCTGTAGTGTTTGCGGTGTGTTCGAGTGCAAGTTTCTGGCCAAGACAAAGGTGACGCCACTGGTGGCCTTCGTTGGCGCTACTTCTCTTAATGTCGGGTTGGTGTGTCTGGGCCTTAAGGCTGAGCCCAGCCATCCTACAAAGGAAGCTCATTTTGGCCGCTAGTATCTACAATTTCATTCTTTCGGTCACGAAGCTCATGACCATAGATTTATATGATTTTGGACATTTATGCTACAACACCCACAATCCACAGCTGTTGCTATGAGAAAGACCAGCCTGAGCTTTGAAATCAGATACGTTGCATATTCAGAATGCTGTGTCACTGTCATTGTAGTCAGACTGCTCAATTTGTCCAAAACCTTCTCTAAAGGTCAACATATTTTTTTCTGACTCAAAGGTTACATTCTTTTTATCCTGTGGCATTACTAGAGTGGCTACCCAGTTGCCCCAAAACAGTGAAATGAGCCACTAGTAAAGGAGTTATTGGGGTCTTGTTAACGAGTGACCTTAACATTCAGCAGTACTATTGCAACAGTATTGCAGATGGAAGTGGCATTGAGGGTTTTCCTTGGTTTCTTGGTCTTGGGAGAGCCATTGTATAATAGTCCTGTGGAGATCAGCAGTGTGTCATCATTGATCATTCATGTAATCAGGTCATTGCAACAGAGATGTAAAGATAGACAACAACAGAACAGACAGTACTTTTTAAATCAACAAAGACAATAACCGAGACTCCCCTTGTCCCCATGTGTATTGAGAGACTCAGAGACAGACACAGGGATCCATTGTTTAGAGGATGTTAATCAAGCGCCACCTGTTCTGCTCAGAGCTGTTGTGGCTGGTTTGCTTCCTCACTGTTGCTCTTTACTGAAACTAAAACCAGCTCCATTCTCATCACACTCTGGCCGCGCTTTGGAGAACATCCGTTCTGTTCCCCTTGTTCCACTATTCAGCAGTCAAACAAAAAGAAAATGCCCATGGCAAGACCCCACATTGTTTTGTCTGACCAAAAGTCTAAACCCAAAGTTATTCACTCTGATATAAAACAGAGAAAAGCAGCAAACCTTGACGTTCCAGAAGCTGGAGCCATTTTTTATCACACCAGTGGCATGGTTTTAGGGATAGAGGATGAATTCATATGACTTCTGTGATCCCCTGACTTTTTCGCCAGCACTACCAAGCATTTCTATTTGTCCAGTATTTTTGGTACTAGCCTACTACTATAAGCAAAACCAATGACATTCCCCATCAGCCTCAGGTGTGCTTTGTGCTTAGCACTAATTAGCAAATGTTAGCATGGTAGCATGCAAAACTAAGATGGCAGCTATAGTAAACATAACCTTTTAAACATTAAAATGTTAAGCTAACAATGCTAGCGTCGAAAATGTCAACCGTCCTGCTGTTGTGGTTGTAGACTCGTAGTCTTGTTGTTTGATAAATTACTTAAACAATGTTGATTTAACTTTCTGTTGATTGACATTTCAATGCTTAAGACAAAGTCTTATTATTTATACAGCTTTTATTTGTGCGATTAAGTTGCACATCAATATTTTTTTTTTAACTGTTGTTTTTGCCATGAATATTTTAACACAGAACATGAATATTATGTGGCGAAATAGTGACACTTATTTTTTCGGAACAAGGTTGATTTTTCTGAGCTTTCGCACCGTGAATAAAGGCATCAGCCAATCGCGTTTTGCTGAACAGGTTGAGTTACGTCTATATTTATGAAACAACAACACAGAGGCTCCATAATCCGAACCAGATCGGCAAACTTTATTACTCCTTTCAATCCTGACGAAGGCAGCCCAGGCCAGATCCACTTCTTCCGTTCTTACCTTTCACAATAAAAACCCTTCACATTTAATATTTCAACGTATTGTCATACAACGGCCTGTACATCTCACAAATAGTTATTCCTCATTTTTCGTGCATTTTCCTATGAATGTCCTGCGTCAATTTCCGCTCCGGCCTTTACAAAATAAACTTCCGTCTTCACAGGAAACAACTTGGTTTCGTTTAGGCAAGAAGTTCATCAAGTTAGATTATGGAAAGATCGTAGTTAAGTTACGCACAATGAACAATCCATCAGATTTTGGTGGCGATCCGGATCATGATCCGGATTCAGGAGTTTTTTTAGGGATTCCAATCAGCCTGAGCATTAAGACCACAGGGTATAACACATGTCTCGTACAGATGTGCACATGTGCGGTAGATGACGGGATGAGAGACAACGTAGTGTAACGTTATACAGACATAACAAGGCTGATGAATGAGAGAGGCATCAGCCATCACGTTACACGGAAACACACCGTGTTAAGAATAAGCCGACCACCTCACGGTACCGCCAGTTGTGAGCTGTGATCTGTTTTTAAAGTCACGCAACGTGGCGGAGGTCTGCGGAGGTCGGAGGTCTGCGCTCTCCGATTGCCATTCTAGTTTTAAATAGGAAGAACTTGCTGATTGAATGTGTAGCACATCCTGAGCTCAGAGCACCAAAAACCTTTGATAGTTTCTTTGCAACAGAAATAGCGTGATGGAAAATACAAAGCAATTAGTGTCACAACAGAAGTCATCACCTGCACTGCCAAATAGATGAGTCATTTTCAACTCAGAATGAGTCTAGGATAGGACATGACACTTTTGTGTTACTTTCCAACACGACAAATGTTAACAAAAACAGTTTCTCATTATGTGCTGTACTGTATATGCAAAAAACCTTCAGGATAGCTCACAGTTTGTCCCCTCCCAGGCAGCTGTATCGTGCTTCATATGACAAAACATGTCATTTGGATAAATACCAGCAACTATTTGACATTAGTTTTTTATGCTTATAGGGGAGTCTACATATCAGGCAGGGACACACTCTAATACACACAAATACTTCCCCATGCAAACACATAAACATATCCGCAGGCTGACATACTGAATCATCACGAGACTTATATAGGTCATTTAAATGTGGTCAGCTAGCTCTGTCGCTGCGCGTTAATGGTGAGCGAAGTGGACGAGAGTCGACAGGCTCCCGGGCCCAGAAGGCTGGCATGCGAGCTCCTTCGAGTCCCTCCAGGATTCACGGGAGTTTATTAATCTTGAGCAGGAGTAGGCGATCGTGTATGTTTTCTTCTTTACCTTTGCGATTTTAAGCCACTTCAAGGAAGGACACTTTGCAAAATGAGGGTCAAATTAAGTACTTGGGTTGGGAAGAGGAGAATGAGAGTGAAGGATAGAGCCGTAGTGTGTCTGGCATGTCAAGGGTGTTTGTGTAAGCATGTGTGCAGGCTTCACACGTCCATCTATACTTGCCTCACAGCTTATGTGCCCTTGCATTTCTCTCTGCGTATATATATTTATGTACACGTGAGTGTGTAGCCTACATTATGCGCCCGTGGAGCTACGATGGCTCACATCCATTTAATCTCTCTGAATCATCCTGGATTTATGCACTTAGCATGTTTTGCTGCAGCAGACATTAATCAGGGATCAACCTGATACTTATCAAAAGTGGTGGAATTAATTCTGTGTTGTACAGCCGTGTAGTACAGGAAGCTTCAGTGGGTAAAATATGGCTTGTTGAATTTACAGAACCAGAAAATATTTACTATGGAGAACAGAACCTGCCAAAATAATAAATAAATAAATAAATAAAGCAAAAATTATATTAAAAATAGATGTAGCCATTAAATTAATTGATAATTCTGTTTTAATTTGCTTCTTTATTTATTTGTATTTGTATTAATTCCCTTATTTATTTACTCATATGTTTAATTTTCCCTTTTATTTATTTATGTATTTACTTTTTATAATTTTTTACATTTATTTCTTTTTGCATTTATTTTGTATTGATCCATTTCTTTTTATATTTATTTATTTATTTTTGCATTTATTTTTGTATCTGTTTTATATTTGATCAGAACTTTAGGACCTGATTTATTTTTTAAAAAAAATTGCCATTACAAACTGTAACTGGGTGTCACCAAATCAACCAGGACTGAAATTTTAAGGATTCAAAAGAAAATCATCAAAATCATGAAAACATCTTTGCACATCTGAATAGGTGTCAGATGTGGTGACAGGGCAGCACAACTTGAATACAAGTCTTGTATACTGCTAGTATCTTTAATCTATTTCTTTTTTAATACAGCAATTTGGTGTGAACAGCCTTCATCAAGTATGTAAGAACATGCATCACAGCAGTTCCATAAAGAGACATACAGTAGATACTGTACATTATCCAACCAGAGGACCAGAAAAAGTCAGTTAGTTAAAACACCTTGGGCTAACACACAAAAACCCATTCAGGTTATTTAGGTTAAATGAAAAGTGTGTAACATTTAGGGGGATGTATTAGCAGAAATAAAAGCCCAGCATTGACAAACCAAACACTGACTCTAGAGAGAGCCTTTTGCGTTTTCACGTTTAGCTGAAGGCCACCGTAGTTCTCTGACACGCTTGTGAAAGTGCGGTATTGTGAGCTGCGATGTGCAAAACCGTGGTACCGCCAGCCAACTGCCGTCTGACTTCAATTGCTCCTGAAGTAGTGTTATTACGGTAAGGGTGGCTCACGTTACCGCAGTCTTGGAAAGGGAGCAGTGAGCGGAGAGGTGCTCAGTTGGTTGCAATCTGCAACCACACCGCTAGATGCAGCAAATCCTACACACTATCCCTTTAAAGGTCCAACATCGTGCTCATTTTCAGGTTTATACTTGTATTTTGTGTTTCTACTAGAACATGTTTACATGCTGTAATGTTAAAAAAAACAACTTTATTTTCCTCATACTGTCTGCCTGAATATACCTGTATTTGCCCTCAGTCTGAAACGCTCCGTTTTAGTGCATTTCAACGGAATTGCGTCGCTAGGCAACAGTTTGGGTCGATATGTACTTCCTGTCAGCTGATGTTATTTACATACACTGCAACAGGAAATAAACGGGGACACATTTAGAATGTTTATGTTTGAAACCGTGTAATGGTCTTAATGTTGTAGATTTGTGACATCACAAATGGACAGAAACCGGCTTGTTTCAAACGCACAATTTCTGAATACAGGCTGTGTGTATTTCTCCGTATATTGAGCCATTTGATAGTTTAAGAGTATTTATAAAGCACTTAAACCTGCTTTATAATATAAAAGACCTAAAAATCTTACTTTTTACGACATGGGACCTTTAAGAGATAGCTTCTGACCCAATTGTTTATGTACATCAACCCCTCATCCTACATCCTAAATACTCCAGAGCCATAGGCATCATTCCCTGTCATATCAAATCCTCTGATCAGACCTCCTACATTAGTCATTTATCATTATAAAGGTTCTGTTTCCTGAGTGGCATCGACCAATTTGTATCATTAAAAACCTGCAGACATGCACCAATAAAACCACGGCTAATGCACACACGCATGAGAATTGCATATCAGCGCAGCCTTTCCCGTGTCAACACAAAACAACTGTGTTTTTGCTTGCAGAAAAGATGAGTCAGCATTTATATATTTCCAGCCAAGTTATTGTCAAGTCGCGTAACAGTCAGCGAGGAAGTGGAGCAAGAGAGAGTCTGAACAGGCAGCAGAGCATCTGAGGGGGGAGAGCTGTTCGTGAACAATCAGCGTTTGTGGCTAAAGAGAAACGCCAAGTGGTGATGCGAGTGTGTCACGAGAGAGAGATTGTCATTTCTCAAAGCCGTTCTGTAACATTAACTTGAAAAAGCATCTTAGCTGAAAAATATTTCCATGGCAACTCGCTCCAGTAATCGGATACGACTCTGACAGCTGCCTTGCACAGCTGTGACTAGCTGTTGAAGATTAGTTGACTAAACAAAAACCTGTCCAGGTCATGTGTGCTTCTCTAAAAACCACAGCTGTTCCTAACGTTAGAAAGGTGCCTTTCCTCAAAGGCCACTCCACCTTTTCATAAAAAGTGCTGGCAGTTAGAAAATAAGCAGAACAGTGTCAACGCATGCATGTTTCTCTCTCTATAGAGGACATTTTGGTTGCGATAGCAAAAACATACCTGTTTACCTAGTGGTGTAGTTGGAGGATATACGCAGGTATACACCTTGCGGTTTACAGTATACCCACCTATCAGCCAAAAAGCCATTGGAATATACACCGATCAGCCATAACATTATGACCACCTGCCTAATATTGAGTAGGTCCCACCTTTTGCTGCCAAAACAGCCCTGAACTGTCGAGGCATAGACTCCACTAGACCTCTGCAGTTTGGGGCAAGTCATAGTCAAGTCAGCACACTGACACACTGACAGCTGTTGTTGCCTGTTGGGCTGCAGTTTGCCATGTTATAATTTGAGCATATTTTGTATGCTAAATGCAGTACCTGTGAGGGTTTCTGGACAATATTTAGGGCCCGAGCACCGACAACGTCGGGCCAGCGAGTCGGTTTCACCGACAAGTATGGCAGGCAAATGTAACATGTGGAGACGCACAAAAATGCCTCTGAGAGGTATGCCCAAAACGCAACAGGAAGTCAGCCATTTTTAATTCAATATACGATTTTCGCTAATTTTTAGCGTTTTATAGGCCTGGCGAAACGTGCAAATTCTACACAGGCCCCAAGTTGGACCCTCTTGCTGTGAGGCGACAGTGCAAACCACTGCACCACCGTGCAGCCCCTAATGAAAACATACTTATGAAAATTGCATTCCATCTCTGCAAATAGATGCCCCTGTATCCTACACACTGGCCCTTTGAGTGGCTATGGGACTATGAAACTCTCTCTATATATATGTATATGGGCCTTGCTCTTTCAAACCTTAAAAGATAAAATATGCGGTTGTCAATGTCGATAGATATAGGTACGTGTTGTCCGCTGATAAGTCAGCAGAAAGACTAACGATTCAAGAGCAAAATGCATCTTCTAGTATTTCCTCACGTGTCCGAGCACCCGATAAATAACAAGCGCTGACAGGTCCAGTATTTGCTTTGACCTCTCCTGCCTTTTACTGGTTACACAACAAAACACTTGTGAGTCCATGTGACTTGTGTTTACAAGCCCTGATTTTCCTAGAAATACAGTGTGAACTTGAATTCACCAAATAAATGATGCTGTAGCGCTCTCTCTCTATGTGTAAATTCAGTTTTAGATTGATTCTCTGCTGTGATCGATCCAACCTGACGTGTCTGGCGTGATAACAAAAGCTTTAGAGAATCGGATCCTCAACAGTGGCTCAACAGCTGTGTGTCTTCAAGCTGAATGACTCTGTGTATTCCAACCACACAGCAGGTGTGTCTCTACATGCTAAAATAAGAGATTGCCCCCAGCTGATCCAGGGAGACCAA
The DNA here is from genome assembly GCA_916701665.1 of Sebastiscus tertius. Lineage (NCBI taxonomy): Eukaryota > Metazoa > Chordata > Actinopteri > Perciformes > Sebastidae > Sebastiscus > Sebastiscus tertius. The sequence continues at coordinate 50,594 of CAKAOH010019410.1, forward strand.
AGACTAATCTGTCTCTTGCATCACCCCGTGTGTGTGTGTGGAAAGCCGAGGTGTTGGTTAAGAGGTGGATCCGTTTGCGCTGAGTGAATTCTTGGAGTTCCTTGAGTGCCACTGGCCTCATGACTCAGTTGGAGACACCCTGATGAGGAAAGCATGATGTCGTACCGTCTGCATGGGATGAACTTGCTCTTCTGCATAGAATTCTCCTACAGAGGACTTGTCTTTGTAGAGGCATCTTCCGTCATTGTACCTCCTTAAACAAGACTACTGTAATGTTGAATTTCCACTGCATGGTTTGGCTTGGCACGACTTCGTAGTCTAGCAGAAGAACAAGGTTCCCATGTACTCGCACGGCATTTTTTGGCACCTGTTTTTTTAGGACCCTAATGGTGTCTAGTTAAGATTTTTTCGTGTTGCCGAGGTCAACTAATGGCCCATGGGGTTCGTTTGGCGGACATCTTGAATTGTTGTCCATTGTTGATTGAATGAAGCACAACAATTCTTCCAGTTCTGGCTGGCAGTCGACCGATATCTAAATTATACCTTCCAAGATTCAAAAGAAAGTCTACAGACTATGAATGTTCTGTACAACAACTTCCAATGACACTGCCTGAAGCCCGAATCATTCTGAGATGGAGGTCACAACTTTGTTCACAATAAACAGACCAAACTTATACATTAATATAACCGTGTAATTCCAGACACACTCTCACACACGCACCATATAGAAGTTCAGTTGTAATTGACAGAAAGAGAACAATGGCGTATTGTGTGGTGCATAGCATGAGGGCTCCATTTGTTGGAAATGAGGCAATTGTTTGCTGCTGCATCCTGTTACAGCTACATTCTTCAATTAAGAGGAAATCCAGAAATCATCTGACTCTCATTTTGTTTTTTTTTAAATATTGAATTGTGGTTAAACATATGATCACAAGCCCTCTTCTTTCAACTTTAAAGGGCAGGTCCATTATCGACTTAAACAATACTTGAAATTGATCCTTTTTGTATTGGTACTGGCATCGTAATTTTTAATCAATGCCCACCCCTACATACAACCCCACTTCAAAAAGACCCAAACTCACCCTGGCAGTTATTTCCAAACTTAGCACTTAGCATGACTAACATTGATTTAGCCAGTGCTAGCGGTCACTTTATTCATAACCTTATCGATTAGCTTATTTTGGCAACCTACGTCACTACTTCTTGCTAACTGCTGAGTGGGCGTTTCCATTTGAAAATGAAATGAACGCAGATGGAGTCGACCCTTTAAGCTCAGGGTTCTCTAACTTTTTCTTTCTCCGCTCAGGGGTGGATATCCTGAAGCTGGTGGCGGCCCAGGTGGGCACTCAGTGGATCGACATCTATCAGTCGCTGGCCAACGCCACAGAGCGGGAGGTGGCCGCCTTCTCCAACGGCTACTCGTCAGATCACGAGCGGGCGTACGCCGCGCTGCAGCACTGGACCATCCGGGACAGCGACGCCAACCTGGCCAAGCTCATCAACGCCCTGCACCGGCAGCGCCGCATCGATGTGGTGGAGAAGATCCGCTGTGTCATGGAGGACAACCCACAGGTAAGGCTGGATGGCTTTGAACCAGGTTTATTCAGAAATGTATCAGTGAAATATGTTTGCGGTGTTCTTCGAGATCTTTTCCATCCTCGGCTCGGTCCACATGACCGGCACACGCCGAGGTACACACTATTCTTTGCGTCTTTCTTCCACCGAAATCTAATCTGTGAGGAAAGCTGTGTGGTGCGTCCCACTGGAGCCAGTCTCTGTGGTTTATCTGCATTCCTCACATTAAAGCAACAGCTCACTTTGGGAGAATGATTGGATGTTACAGCAGTAATTACACTCAGTGTTGCAGCCTCTCTCTCTGCATACTACAGAGTTTATGGAAAATGCTT
>CAKAOH010019410.1:53952-104505 GCA_916701665.1 Sebastiscus tertius
CTAAATATGAAAAAAATTCTAAATTTTATATGGGTCATGTAAACAGCATATACCGTTTGGATATTCAGAGTTAGGCCTTATTCCGCAAATAAAGTTTTTTTTAACATTACAGCATGTAAACATGTTCTAGTAGAAACACAAAATACAAGTATGAACCTGAAAAAGAGCACGATATGGGACCTTTAAGACGTGGGATATGCCAATATTATTTCAGGTTTATGAGCACTCTTTGGACATGTATAAAGCACATTCAGAATATGCGTTTCAATTGGGGTTTGTACGGCATTTTGCGACACATGGCCTCTTGCCTGTGAGTTGTACACAAACCAACTAGCCGACAGTTTGCAGAGATGCATTCCCAAAAGAAAAGCTCACATTTCTGGTCGGAAGGAGAAACACACCTACTTTTAAACATTATGAAAGACTTGGATATCAACAGGTTTTTGGATATGTGCAAATATCACAACGCCAAACTCAAGAAGGTGTTTGAAGGAATGAAATAGAGAGGCTACCTGCCACCGGTTACATTAATTGGAGTATGCACGGCTGCATGTAAACGGGAATATTAATTTTCTTTTTTCTAATTTTTGCTTGAATAACATAATGCAGTGCATAACAAGACAGCACAGTATAAAACATCAACGAACAAAACAGAACAAAGACCAGACAAACAATTGGGGGAGGGAGGGGAGAGAACCTGTCATGATTGGCAATGATGAAGAGGTACAATTGTGGGTATTGTGTCATTTATGTGCCACGCAAATGTCCACAGTTAGGTTTCGGCAAGAAAACCACTTAGTTAGGGTAAGGGAAAACGTCATGGTTGGGCTTAAAATAAGTAAACTAAGTAAAACACGTATGGAAACAACTACGGAATGTCAGAAACGTCAATAAAAAACGGGACTTTCGGGGCAGGTCACCAACGTAACTAAAAAAACAAAACACCGGTTAACGGTCTCAAACACGGGTCTCTTGGTTAAAAGTTCTGTGTTTTTTGGACCCATCCACCTCCCAATGCGCCCGCCATAAGTTGTCTTTCTTGCATTTTATTCTACGTCACTAACAGTTACCGTAGCAGGATACATGGTGTACAAATAACATGCGGGAATCAAGAAATGCGTTCTTATTGCACGCTAAACACCTGGCGAATTATCGTGGCATTTATACACCTTGTCGTGCGAACGGGCTGACAAGACATACTTTAAAAAAGTCAGGTTCAATGGATGTACTGCATGTTCTCACTCGTTTCACACCAGGTCAATGTGACTCACTTATGGGAAGCATGTCAATGCATCAGTTACATAACAGCAATATATGACATTGATGTTTGAACACACAGTAGAAAAAAATCATTCAGTGTATCGACGGTATTCCCACCGGAACAACTGAGTGTCAGCTGTCTGATGGATGTTTCTATTTATATCTCTGCTGCTCCATGAGAGTTGAAACCCGACGGTAGAGTGACGGATGTGATTTCCTTTCTCTTTACGCTCATTTCTGTTCTTCCACACTGGGAACTATGAGGCATCTGCTGAGGAAGTGACAGTCAGATCAAAAATATGACCTAAAATATATATATACAATCACTGCAATGATACTGATCTGTATCCAAAATGTTAACCACTACCAAAGTCTAATTTTACACTTAAAAAAACAACAAAATCTATTCTGAATAATTGACCAGAAGGTGAATAATCTTATTTTCTATCTGCAAATAGCATAACTCGAGATTATAGTCAACTTCTGTAAAGTTACCTGCTTTATTCATGCATTAAATGAATGTTTAATAGCTGTTGTGCCTGCCTGCTTTTCTGGCATCATCGGGCATCATCAGTATGTACAAAATAAGTGATTAAAGAGCAGCCATGCTGTTTCATTTTGATAAGCCTCCTCCTGAGTGTGGCTAATGAATGCATCATGTTAGAGACTGCAGCAGACGGAGCTGCTGTCCTCGGGGAGGGGTGAAGAACAAGGAATCAGCGAAGGGGAAAGATGGTGATTTATTTATTTTTTTTGCTGTTCTGTCTTTTCTGTTTATCAACACAAAGTGGAGTCAAGTGTATCCTTCAAAAGTCAGAAAAAGACTCAAAAGGGCAAAGAAATAATAGACCACCACAAAAACAACTATAGGAAAAAACATATTTGCTGTTGGTGCGAATGGGCCAATGTTGCCTTGATGGTCCTTCTCATCACCAATATTTCAATATGTCAGCCAAGTCATGGCTAGAATGGATTATTATGTGAATGTTTTGGCTCTGAACTCGTCTACTAGGGATGTAAGAAAATGTTGAATATCATGATATTACATTTTGTGAAACTGTATCGATTCTAAAAAACACTTTTATTGATTTTTATTTAATAGTTTAAAGATTAACTTGGTCAGTAATCTATTTCATTTGCAAAGAGATGCGCCCACTCACTGTATGTGCCCTCTCAAAGTAGTGCTATGATGTTGGATGTTATACAGACTATGATAAATGATTGCGTAAAAAAAGTTTTACTAAGATTTTGTGCATATGGCGATGTGTTCTTTATACAACAATTTTCCTAAAACTAGATTTTAAAAAATTACAGTATATCCCCTTCCTTACAGTATCGCAATATATTGAATTGTAACCCCTGTATCATGATGCGTATCGTATCGCCAGATTCTTGCCAATACACAGCCCTACTCCGCACAAGGAAACACCAAGCTCAGCTACGCAGCAAGTGACGATTATAACTTCTCCCGAGAATATAGACCTGAGTGCCTGCAGGTGGATGCTGGGGTTGGAGGTGGGGCTTTTGCGGACTCAAAGTGATTTTCTGATAGTGATGCGCGGTTCAAGTTTTTTTAATATGCATACACACCCAACCCCTTATGAGAGCCAATCCGCACTGCCCAACTCGCAAAAATATGCATTAATCAACCACCCGAACCCGACCCACTAAAGCAGGAGAAAGTGGACTATTGCATGCAATGTTTCTGTAAGTTATTAATAACTTACTCGGAATGCTACTTTGTCACTTTTTGACCGGGCCGCCCAAACCAGTGATATTTTCTTGTAAGTTTACCCGTACCTGCGGGTTGTAGGTCGACCCGAGCATCACTACTGCCTGTATTAGCATGCAGGCTTTTCTTCATATATGTTTGTGTTGGACTTTGGTATTAAAAGAGGGAACATGGGTTACTATAGTAGCTATAGTGCTAGTATGGGATTACTAATGTAAGCCATTAGTTAGTATAAAGTGAATGCACTCTGAGCTGCTCTTTGCCTTGAACCAATACTTGCGTATGTTTGTATAGAGGAAGCGGCTGCCTGAACTTTTCAAAAGACGACCAAATAAAGAAATCATATAAAGATACACATGATTGGCCCTGCTGTCGGGTCGGCCATGTTGGGTTTCCAACACTGCAGCAAGTACTTACTGTACAATGATATCAAAAAGCAAATAGCCCTGTTAAGTGCATTGCATCATACAGTATATCCTGCAGTAGAAAAACTTAGGTTGATTCAAAGTCCACATTGAGCCAAGTATATGGTCTAAATTGCTGGAAGTGTGTCCACCAATTTTAGCCAGAATGCTTTGAGAGCTGACTTGTGTGAACTTGGGGCATCCTAGTAGGGCAGCCGCCCTGACACATTTGTTGATTTGAGGGGCCGTATCCTTTTGTAGCTGAAAGCACCCTAATACACTTACTGGTCTAAAGCACAAAGAATCAAAAACACTGCTGCAGTCCATTGATGTGATTGCTGGTCAATACCAATGACTCAGCAATTACGTGGCCAAGTGCTGAGAATTCTGGCTCCAAAAAATTAATTTCACTCTGTTTTGGAACACAAAGTGCCCAGCTAATTGGAATTTGAAGATGGCCCATGACCAACAGCTGAAGTCTGTCAGCTCCTGAGTTATGAGTCTGCGTGAGGAAGCTGGCGGTCCAATCTTTGTGGTAGAATTACAATGGATAGAAACTCTATTCATTGCGGGGAAGTCTGTGTTGATGTGTTTTTCCTGTTGTGACAGATTGAAAGATAATTCCAGTATATTACAAGTTGGATCTTAATTTTGTAGTTTTAGTCCATTATTTCTAACCATTTCTGAGCTCTGGGAAAGCAGCAACATTGCTAAATGTCCTCCCAGCCCTCTCGCCAGCCTCGGTCTGTGTCTCATTCACATGAACGGAGGAAGGCAAATAACTCCGGATTCGGATATTAGTGCATTTTACAACCTTTAGGACCTAATGATTTAAATAAGGGCTATTTAATTGTTCATACAGGGAAGTTGATTTGCCTCAAAAAAAATTATCCGCTGAGTTACAGACATCTCTTTCCCAATGTAAGTCTATGGGAAAAAGTATTTTTGGGTCCAATGGCATCATGTGATGGAAACGGAAGTTGTAGTACTGTTGTTTGGCCACTACGAAAGTTGGTATCGACGACCGGCGCTCTTCCTGGGGGCTTGGTCGAGACACTGACATGGACATACCTAGAGCCACGCTGGTATTTATTTTTTATTTTTTTAAAGAAATGGAGTCTGGTTTTCAAAGATTAGATTATTCACATGAGACAGACGCACACAGACAGGAAGTCATAAACCTCTTTCTCCTCTTTGCTTTTTACTTCTTCTCTGCAAAGGGAATGCACAAAAAAAAATACAGCACACAGCAGTCATCATCCCTTCCTGCCACAATGATGCACAATCAAGTGCAATTTCTACCATAATTGGGTGTTTATGACTCAGGTCCTATTAGACACCTTTCAGTCCCTTCCATAAAGAGCCCCCTAAGATGATAAAATGAAACCACATCCATTACTTTACCGTAGAAAAGGGCCAAAAAAAATTCCCAGAAACTGCATTGATTCTTTTATAGGTAATTCAGAGAGATTATGTGCATGTGTTTGTGAGCGTGTTTGACATTAAGTATGCTTTAATGCAGTCTGGGAGCAAGCTTATCCATTGATGATGTACTGTAAATGTCATAGATGAGTAAGTGGTAAAGTGGCTGAACGTGCCATGACGTAGAGTTTGATGCTGTGCTCTGCACACAGTTGGGCCAAGTTCCCGTCTTAGCTGCATCTTAGTTAATAGCTCATCTGTTCCATACTTAAATAACGCCACTTTGGTAGTTATTTGAACTAAAACATTGACATATTTGTCACGTAGCTTCCATATTTAAGTAAAGCCACTTTGGTCGTTATTTTAACTTAAACGGTGACTTATTTGTCAAGTAACTTTAAGTAACGCCACTTTGGTAGTTATTTTAACTTAAACATTGACATATTTGTCACGTAACTTCCATACTTAAGTAACGGTACGTCTGTAGTTATTTTAACCTAAATGTTTACTTACTGTATGTGTTCTACACACAGTTGGGCCAAGTTCCCGTCTCAGCTGCATCTTAGTTAATAGCTCATCTGTTTAGAGTAATTACAGCTGAGTGAGATTCTTTGCTGTAACATCTTTGGTCTAATTAATCAAAATATCCCCAGTGTGTGTGTGTGTGTGTGTGTGTGTGTGTGTGTGTGTGTGTTTCTGTCCCCTGTGCCCTTCATACTGCAGCAGTCTGCCAGTGAGGCTAGCTGGCTCGGTCTGTATGTGTGTGTACATATAAGTGTTGGGCTGTGTGCCTAGTGTGTGTGCATCTAAGTCCCTGTCCCCAGCAGGGCCTTGTGTTGTGCTGACAGGAGTAGTCAGCAACTGCTCAGCCTGATCCTTTTCTCTCTCACACACACACACAGCAGCCTGGGAGCTTTCTGGAACAGCAGTACTGTTCTTCCTCGCAGTGACCCCTGCGCCTCCAGCTCCGTCCTCAGTAGCTCAGCTCTGAGCTGTTCAAGGCTGCCAGCACGAGGAAACCAGATTCCATGTGGTTTGAGAGGCTCTCAGACAGAGTGGCAGACATAACGCAAAGTGCTCTCTACCTGGGTGGGCAGAAGGGGACAAGGCTTTTCGTAATGTTTGTCACTGATGGCGTCAACTGTTGTATGGTAATGATTACAACGTGTATCCCTGCAGGCTCGTAGCTCTACTTAAAAGTAATGCACTATAATCTGTATATACTGTAATCCATGTAATTTTGACGTAAAACAACCAAGGAGACCGCCGTTTGTGTCCCGTATGAAATCAAAAGTCAGCGTTGACTAACTTCTGTACTCAAGTAACGCCACTTCCGTAGTTACTTTAACTTAAACATTGACTTATTTGTCACATAACTTCAGTACTTAAGTAACGCCACTGCCGTAGTTATTTTAACTTAAACATTGACTTATTTGTTACGTAACTTCCATACTTCAATAACGCAACTTCCGTAATTATTTTAACTTAGACATTGACTTATTTGTTATTCTGTATCAGGAAGGAAAAAAATGGTATGGGAACATCTCTATTATTGTCAGACTGTTAGCCGACGGGTTCCGAGTTTGGGCGCAAGCAGACTTGGTCAACGTTTTCTGGCATTATCATCCTTTTCCCATGATTAAGATTATGAAATGAAATAGATTTTTTTCTTTTTTTTGAGCCAAAGTTGCAGAGAACCAGCAATCGCAATTTGAGTTTTAATCTGTGCCGCAAAGTTCAATATCAGATTATATAATTTTGGATTTGTTTTACGTTTCCACTGACTTCCTGTCCCCTGAGGCTGCTAAATTTGTCATCCCTCATGGGGGTCTGTGTTTTTTCCCCCCTCAACATCAGCTCTTAAAAAAAACATTTGTTCCAGTTACATCTGCTGCTGTGTGAAAGTCAGCGTGTCTTTGTCACGGTGTGCGTACGTGTCTGCGTGCATGTATGTATGTATGCACGCCTTTGTGAGCGAGACAGAGTGTGTTTGTTCTGTCAGAATCACGTAAGTTGTGTCACGCTGGCAGCCCAGTGACCCAGACATTATGGAATAGAGAAAGAAAAAAACACAAGAGAAAGAGAACAGCGTTGGTGTTTTCTATGTCCTGTCCTGTTGGAGCTCGTTCGTCAGGCCTGATAGTGAACAGAGCAGAAATCCATCAAAACAGATTGAATCCACAGCTGCATGAAAATGGATTTTCATCAAAAGAAAAGAACATTTGTCTGTTTGTTTTGTCGGTTGTTCTGTCTAGTCCCCCCAGACCTCCCTCACCCCAGCTCCAATTTCCATTTTCCAATGAAATGACCTCTCTCTGCTACTGTGACCTTTAGGCCAGACTGGGCTCACTACTGTGAAAAACAAGACGTGCTCTCATGATCTCATCCCCCCAAACCAGTCACTACTGGTTCAAACCACAGGTTCATTACCACACCAAAGAGAGACAGGGGAGAGGAGGGAGAGGAGGGGGGCTCTGCAACGATGGAGGAAGGAGAGAGAGAGAGAGAGAGAGAGAGAGAGAGAGAGAATCAGACAGGGGAAGATGAAGCAATAGGGGAGAGAAACTGTGGGACACAGAGAGAGAAAAAGATGAAGAGGGAACAGAAAGGGACGAAAAGCTGAGGGAGACAGAATCAAGAGATGGAAAAAGGATAGGAGCAAGGATTGGTTATAGAGAAGGAGGCAAATATGGAAGAAAAAGAGAGACAGAAACGGTCATAAAGGAAAGGTTTAACTAGAAAGAAAGAGGATGAATTGGAAGTGTAAAATAGATGAAGAGACAAATATGAAAGGATGTAGAGCCATACAAAGGTGACCAAGAGGGGAACAAAGAAATGAAATGACATGAAGAAGAAAGAATGGGAGCTATTTATTAAATGCAAAAAAAGGGAGAGAATTGAATAGGTCCAATGCAGCAGACTGGCAATACGTCGTCCAGAGTAGGCTCTCATGACCACGCTCCCTTTTTGGGGGGTGGAGGGGACTGTCCTGTGTCCCTCGTAGACGGTAGCAGAGTAAACAGAAGAAGTTGTCTCCAAACTTCTACTTTAAACAAACCGGTAACAGTAATAACGCTATGCTCAAGAGTTGCTGTGTAGTTTTTTGCACCAACAATAAATCCAAAAACGCTGATCTCTGATTTGTTCCCCTGCTGTGTCCTAAAAAATATCTAATAGAGGGTCTTTATACCTCCAAGCTATAGACCAGTCCAGCATGGCTTTATACCTCCAAGTTATAGACCAGACCAGCATGGTCTTTATGGCTCCAAGCTATAGACCAGACCAGCATGGTCTTTATGGCTCCAAGCTATAGACCAGACCAGCATGGCTTTATGGCTCCAAGCTATAGACCAGACCAGCATGGTCTTTATGGCTCCAGGCTATAGACCAGACCAGCATGGCGTCCTCTCCGAGGCCTGGCTCCCTTTTGGGGGAAAGAAACTCACCGTCACAGGAGAGAAAATGATGAAAAGCTGTTGTGTAGCGGGTTAACCGAGGTTTTCACACTGAGATCTGAGAGACATACGATACGTGAATAGTGCTAAATGGCTAAATGATGCTGGTGACGGTGACTAGCATGGCTAGCTAACGTTAGCTTGAGTGTGAGGCTGCTGCAGTAAAACAGTCATACATTAACGTTACAGCAGCATCAGACTGTCGTCTCCAACTAAATCTCAGCCTACAGATCAAACAGTTGGTTATTAACACATTGGTTATTTACAGACAACACTTAGCCATATATAGAATTCTGGATAGCCTTACCAAAAAGATGTTTATTCATTAGTATATAGCATACTTCTTTTGAACTTAAAATAAGAGAGTATACTTTTAATTTACTTTTTATGTACTGTACTTATCAGAGATATGCTTATACTGACAAGTATACTTAAAAGTCTAAGTATATTTGGCTTCTAAGCCTACTTACTTAATCTTTTGATCAACACATACTTAAGAAAAGTATAATTAAGTATTCATGCCTTATAGGCCTACAGAAAAGAATACTTGGTTTGTTCTCACTTTTTGATAGAGTAGGCTATTAAAGTGTGTTTGTAAAAGGTTTTGATATGAATTTACTTCAATTCATCAAGTTTTTCACAGTAGAAGCATGCAAGAACAACATTTTTTTATTTTTTTTAACCTTATCACAAATCATCAAGTCAAAGGAGCAAGTCTCTTTATGTAATACATAAATCACTGTAAGTACTGTAATTTAAAGTATACAAAGTATACTTTCATGAACTAAAAAGCAGAGATGCTCACAAGTCATTTTTTTGCAAGTCCAAGTCAAGTTTCTAGTCTTTAAGTAATATCCGGCCACTGTGTTGGACGGGGGAAGACTGAAGGGACATGACGGCGATCAACCTTCATTTATTAAAGTATCGCAAACGCTCATTTTCAGGCGAGGTTGCAAAATAATTATTAGACGTAGATGTGTATAAAACAAACGTTTGTTTAACAAGAGATTAATACGTACGAACTACAAAATTACAATCCAAACATACGTCAAATTTGGGGTTTTCCATCCCCCAAAAGGGGGCGGGGCCTCGACTTTTTTTGCGAAGTACCCGTATGTGCCGGTCTAATGTATGTGAGGATGGAGAGAAATAATGAGGGGAAAGAGAGTTGTAAATGAGAGAGATGGAGTGATAAAGGAGCTTATGTGCTCCAAAGGCAGCAAATACCAACCCGAGTCTCACTCCCAACGCGTCCAAGTACTGCAGCTGGGTCAGAATACTAGCCTGTGTATCTGTGTGTTTCAGCGTTGGTTTGTCACACACTCATGTTTTTCTCCTCTTCTTGCTTCCTCTACTTTTCCTCTCCCTCCCCTCCTCCTCCGCTCTCTCTGTTTCTATCTACAGTTTGACATCAACCAGCTGATGACCTCAGTGAATGTAAGCCAAAGCCTCAGTCCCATCCACAAGCCGCTCGAGTCCCCCGGCAGCGTCGGCAGCGGCAGCAATAGCGGCGTCAGCGTGGGCGGGGCCAGCGCCACGGGTGTGGAGCAGTCGCCGGTGGACCGCACCAAGGGCTTCTTCCCCGATGAATCAGAGCCCCTGCTTCGCTGCGACTCCACCTCCAGCAAAGACTCCGCCCTAAGCAGGAATGGCTCCTTCATTACCAAAGGTGAGCGTGTTAGCCGGGGAAGTTAGCGTCAGTGCCCAGAAACCACGGGGAGTCTTTGCGCTGCCAGCGTAGTGTAAGTGAAGCAAAAACATCTGCATCGCCCCCTAGTGGCTGGCTGAAGAATAGGTCATAAAGCCCGCCCCCTCCATGTTAGCGGATGGGACATGGGCCAAACTAGAAAGTCAAAAGTATACGTCAAATATTTTATTTAAGGCTGTCAAAGTTAACGCGATAACAACGCCACAAATGTATTTAGCGCATTATCGCAACTTGCGATTTTTAGGTTGTAGCGGGCTCAGTGTTAAGCTAGAGTGAAGATACTGGCATCATATGAGACTAGAAAAACCTAAGAAATCCATCGGTACCAACCATGTCATACTAGCTCCAAACTTGACTTGCGCTAAATTTTGCTGAGGAAAAACTGCCATGGGCATTTTCAAAGGGGTCCCTTGACCTCTGACCTCAAGATATATGAATGAAAATGAGTTCTATGGGTACCCACGGGTCTCCCCTTTACAGACATGCCCACTTTATGATAATCACATGCAGTTTGGGGGCAAGTCATAGTCAAGTCATGTAAGTAAACATGGACCCAGGCTGTTGCCTGGCAATGCAATACCGTTGAAATGCACTAAAACGGAGCGTTTCAGACAGAGGGTGAATACAGGTATGTTCAGGCCGACAGTATGAGGAAAAATTACGTTTTTTTTTAAATATTACAGCATGTAAACATGTTCTAGAAGAAACACAAAATACAAATATGAACCTGAAAATGAGCATGATATGGGACCTTTAAAAAAAGATAACTACCCCACCAATTCCTTTTAAAAGGGGACAAATGCTCATTTTCAGGTTCATACTTGTATTTTGGGTTTCTACTAGAACATGTAGAACACTTTAATGTTCAAAAAACACTTTATTTTTCTCATCCTGTCTGTGTGAATATACCTGTATTCACCCTCTGTCTGAAACGCTCCATTTTAGCGCCTGTCTCTTTAAGAAAAAGCCGACATGCCCACTTTATGATAATCACATGCAGTTTGTGGCAAGTCATAGTCAAGTCAGCACACTGACACACTGACAGCTGTTGTTGCCTGTTCGGCTGCAGTTTGCCATGGTATGATTTGAGTATATTGTTTTATGCTAAATGCAGTACCTGTGAGGGTTTCTGGACAATATCTGTCATTGTTTTGTGTTGTTAATTGATTTCCAATAATAATATATACAGACATTTGCGTAAATCAAGCATGTTTGCCCACTCCCGTGTTAATAGTGTATTAAATACTTGACAAATCTTCCTTTAAGGTACATTTTGAACAGAAAAAAAATGTGTGATTTATTTGTGATTAATCGCGATTAAATATTTGAATCGATTTACAGCCCTCATTTTTATTTAAATATTTAAAATGGTTCACATTGGGTCAATATTTTGTATGTTGGTGCCCCCAACTGGCAGAACAATGCAACTGAATTTGACTAACATAGATACCAGTACCATAGTTTCCCAACCAGGCCAGTCTTCTTTTTTACATCTTCACTGAGTGTTACTCTGATAGGGACACCTGTGTTTTAACATTAAGGTCTTGCTTAAAGCGGCAGTAGGCAGTATATTTTTGGCATCATAGGGCAAAAATTCCATAATAACCTTTCAGCATATTGTAATTCAAGTGTTCTGAGAGATAACTAGACTTCTGCACCTCCTCATGGCTCTGTTTTCAGACTTTAGAAAATTTAGCCCATGACGTTGACCTATTGGCTGTGCTTCCGGAACTTGGCGTTTCTTCAACTAGATTTTACAATGGCGGCGGCGTCACAAACTTTCTCATTTTACAGCTAAACCGTGCTACAAGATGATTCTGAAAACATTTGAGGAGAGTAATAGGCATTAATGTAACAGAATATTGATTCATATTTGATCTGCGCTGCCTAGTTTGGCCGCTTGGTCGGAGTTCACGAGTGATTGACAGCCGGCTCTCATAGACGGCAGCTGGACAGCAGACCTCAGATCAGCTCTTACTGCTCGTTTTCCTCCGGTCTGTGAAATCTTGCAAATGCCGTTAGGAGCACCGGAGGACACAGAGGAACGTGATTTTTTTCAGGTTACCTGTTTCATGTACTACTGTCACGATATAGTGACCGTTTTATGTTATTTTTGTGATCAATGTCGGTTATTCAAGAGTACTCGTGACATTTAAAGCCAGTCAAACTCAGAGGAGAGACTCTGGTTTGTTGATAGTGGCCCGTGTAGATAAGGAGTATCAGCATATTCACATTCCTCACACCCCTAGCAAATTATTCACTCACTAAAGTGTCTCACACTTACAGAAAATGATGGGACACGCAGATCAAACATGGATGTGTGGGTGCTGACTGCCCTCATGTGGTTACTCTGGGTATTGTTGCAAAATGAAAACCATTTTCCAAGTTTTCCTCACTTCTACTATTGTATTAGCAATAATGGTTTATTTTAATTCATGATAAAAGAAAACTGCATTTTTTTTAGAAAAATGTATAACATTTTTATAATGCCAGCGTGTTTTACTTTGAAGATCCCTGTAGATTCCAATGATCTGTGACAGTTAACTGGGGTTTATTGCACTGATGATATGAATATATTTATTGTTTATTAACTACTACTAGTTCCTGACAACTATTAACAATGATAATTAACTTTCTACACATATCTGAACTGTTTGCTAACTGTCAGTTAGCAAGTTTGTTATCCCGATCACTAACGTAAGTTTCATTCATAAGACGTATTCATACCATCCGCTCCTTCGTCATAACTGTCAGTAAACAAGAGCAGTTTATAGTCCGACAAAGGAGCTAACAAGCTACAATAGCTTCCTTCTTTTTGGACATCCCCCGTTTGTTTGTTCAGTCAAAAGCCAGCACTGTAAAGGCTGCTTGCTCTCGGCCAGGCAGGTAATCCACTGTTCAGATTGATCACATCTGAATTGCTGTAAATTATTTTTTTTTAAATGCACAAGTTTGTTACAGATCTACGGAGCCCCCCTAGACCCCTAGGAGAATTTTTTTATTAACTCGTTCCCTCAAGTTAGTATCTCGTTCGCTCGAGTTACTTCATAGAGCACTTCTTCCAATCATTCCTGACAGTCCACGCATTGCTGATGTACGGAGCCCCCCTAGATGATGTACTTCGGTAAAGTTGGAAAGATATCGACAGATTCAAACTTCCCGGATCAATAACTCATAACGGAAACGTTGTTAAAAACAAACGACGGCTCTTTCTAACCGTAGTAAGGTAGACAACGAGCTACAACCTCATTTTAATTGACACATAACACAACATTGGTCTCTGTGCAGCCGGCTGTGAGACGAGTGGTCAGGGACCGTCTACAAAGTGCAACACTGAAAAGAGAAACATATTCAATAACTTCACTTATATAAAGTGTATTGCCATCAAAATGTCTTAATTAGTTTAATAAGTATAATCAGGAAGAGGCCATTGATGTGTTAAGTGATTTTGGTGGTACTACACTGCATAATACTGAAGTTATTGAATATTTTTCCCATTAAAATTTCAAAAGAATTATGTAAAATCATATTTTTCCAAACTAAGTGATGTAGTACAACTATGAGGAGATAATTGATGTGTGAAGTAATTTTGGTGGTACTACACTGTATAGTACTGAAGTTATTGAATATTTTTCTCTTTTCCGCTTAGCACTTTATAGACGGTCCCTGACCACTCATCTCACAGCCAGCTTCTCATAGACCAATGTTATGTGTTCTGTGTTGATTAAAATGAGGTTGTAGCTCGTTGTCTACCTTACTACGGTTAGAAAGAGTCGTCGTTTGTTTTTAACGACGTTTCTGTTATGAGTTATTGATCCAGGAAGTTTGAATCTGTCGATATCTTTCCAACTTTACCGAAGTACATCATCTAGGGGGGCTCCGTACATCGGCAATGTATGGACTGTCAGGAATGATTGGAAGAAGTGCTCTATGAAGAAACTCGAGGGAACGAGATAATAAAAATGTTCTCCTAGGGGTCTAGAGGGGCTTCGTACAGATCCTTAAACTGCATTAACAGATTTATTTTGTGCCACTTGATGGCAATAATCACTCTCTTTTTAGCTCAGGGAAAGGACCTGAATGTTTGTTATTTGTTTCTAACCGAACGTTGGCTGAAACTGGAGCTGAAAATAAGGCACTTGCGAGCGCGCATGACGTCACATCAGTTGGCTTTTCTCTCTCTCTCTCTCTCTCTCTCTCTCTCTCTCTCTCTCTCTCTCTCTCTCTCAAAACCCAACCGGTCGAGTTGGGTTTAGGTACAGTTGTGTTTTCTAAACGGGGAGTTTTTCCTGGCCACATCGCGCTCCATTGCATTGCTCTTGGTGGGATCTCTTGTTGGGTCTCTAAACTATAGAGTACGGTCTTGAACTGCTCTATATTAAAAGCGTCTTGAGATAACTTCTGTTATGATTTGACGCTATATACAATTAAATTGAATTGAATTGAAATGAATTGAAAAAGTTATATACAGTCCTTTTAAGACAATGACTGTTTTATCCTCTCCGTCTCCCTTTCCAGAGAAGAAAGACACCGTGCTCCGGCAGGTGCGCCTTGACCCGTGCGACCTGCAGCCCATCTTCGACGACATGCTGCACATCCTGAACCTCGAAGAGCTGCACGTCATCGAGGAGATCCCGGCCGCCGAGGACCGGCTGGACCAGCTATTTGAGATCGCGGGAGTCAAGAGTCAGGAGGCCAGCCAGACTCTGCTGGACTCGGTCTACAGTCACCTCCCTGACCTGTTGTAGTGGAGGAGGAAGGAGGAAGAAGAAACCACACAGATATGAGAATTGGCACAAGAATAGAAAGGAGCGTCTCCGTGGGAGGGATGACTCAGATCTGGCGTTGTTCGGATGAAGCTATTTGATCTGATTAGAGTCTGCCTCGTCATGTCACGTTGTCACATGATTCAAGCTAGGTGTTGATGACTCATCTTTTACTGATACTCCTCTTATCTTCCTCAATTGTCTTGTGTGTATACACTATTACTCCTTCAAAACATCCTCTACTATGATACAGGGTCAACGCTCAATGTAATTAAAGCGTTCCGAGGGTCGCACCAGGGAGAACTTTTTTCACTTTTCTCAAGTATGTTCAGCCTTGTTTAAGGTGGTATTAAGAGAGTATTGGGAGCTGAACGAATGAGGCTTCCGAAACATAGAAAAAGCTGGTTTGAAAAGAAGCTGACAACATGGAAAAAAAAACATAAAACGCACTTTCTTTATCTTAACTGGCCAATGCCTTCACTTCTAAAGGGTAATTCTGGTGTTTTTTTTCCATCGGTCATGCCAATCATTTTGGCATCCCTTGCCTTTAACGTGATTTCAGTGTTTTAAAAAAAATCTCATTTAACACTTTGCTAAATGATTGCAAGAAAGGAAACTACACACAGACAATAGTAAATAAGCTATAACTCTAAATGACACTGGCATTATTCTAGGGGGTTTCTTGTAAACCACATTCACAGATATTTTTGCCCAGGTATGCACTGACCCGTAAGTCATGTGCCTGAGCAGATCCCTCATTTTTTTTCTTTCCACCCCCTCCAGTTGCCTGTACCTGGAGCACAGATCTTCTGTGGGTCATTATAGCTTGTAACCACTGTGCCAGACCAGCAGAGAGCAGTGTTAGATTAGAGGGCGGACCTGTTGCTCTGGAACCAAAACCATATATCAAAAAATACTGGATTAAAATAATCCAATATTACAATACTCGACCTAATCTATTATGATGATATATGGCTTTGCCTTTGAACTGTTTGCTTTTGGACAAATGGTCCAAAACTAACAATGAACTGGACAGGAAAGGGTGCAGTGTTTACCGCCCCTGCCTGCTTCTCTGGAACCAAAGCCATATATCTAAAACGGTTTTAGATACGTCGCTTTGGAAGCTCTGCCACTGTTGGACTCATGGACAGTATACAATAAATACTTCTACCAGTGCGCATATTCAGATCTCTGCTAGCTAGCCCTGTTTGCCTCAACAAATGTAGTGCTGATAAAGTGTTCCAACACAGTCTCACGGCAGTTTGTGAAATAGTCACAAAATTTAATCTATTTGATTTCATGTACATAGACACAAATTTCGCTTTTTTTTTCATGAGGCTCAGCACGACTTTCATGCTTATTCCTACGAATGTCCAGCAACACGTAATATACAAGTCAATTTCCACCCCAGTCTTTTCAAAATAAAATTACTTAGTCAGGTTTAGGAATAGATCAACTTGGTCAGGTTTGGCAACAAAACTACTAAGTTAGGTTTAGGAAAAGATTGTGGTTTGGGTTAAAATAACTCCGGAAGTGCTGTAACTTAAATACAAAAGTTACGTGACAAATAAATCAACGTTTAAGTTAAAATAACTACGGAAGTGGCGTTACTTAAGTACGGAAGTTAAGTGGTAACTAAGTCAACATTTAAGGTAAAATCACTACGCAAGTGGCATTAGTTAAATACAGAAGTTAGGTGACAAATAAGTAAACGTTTACGTTAAAATAACTGTGGAAGTGGTGTTACTTAAATACAGAGGTTACATGATAAATAACCCCACATTTAAGTTAAAACAACTACGGAAGTGGCGTTACTTAAGTACGGAAGTTAAATGGTAACTAAGTCAACGTTTAAGGTAAAATAACTACTCAAGTGGCGTTAGCTAAATACGGAAGTTACGTGACAAATAAGTCAACGTTTAAGTTAAAACAACTACGCAAGTGGCGTTACTTAATTACGGAAGTTACGTGACAAAGAAATCAACACTGACTTCTGGAATCACACGGATCACAAACAGCGGCCTCTTGGGCAAAAGTCCAGTGTCCGTTTAGTCACCCATCCACCCTGACCTCCTCCATTCGACACTCTTTATACTTCCCGGATCACAATTACGTGGATTATATACGAATTGATTTCATGTTGACCATCACAAAAAAAAAGTGAAATTCGCGTCTATGTACACGGATCAATACATTATATTTCGTGACTATTTCCCGAGCCGCTGTGCGTCTGGGCTGGACGTTCTTGATACATTTTTGAGCTTCACGTGTGGGTGTCTTGAGTGTTTGAGTGCTATGGTAAAAAACAATAGAAAAAGGTGATTCTTTTTTTTTTTCATGCAGTTGGTATGTTGCTACATGCTCCATGTAGTCGATATTAAAATGTAATAATAATGCACTAATTCTATTCATTCATTTTCACTTTCTTTTTTTTTGCTGTTAACTAACATTTGATTTCATGTTTTCTACATTTAGTTTGGTTTATTATGTTACTGTAGCACGTCTTTGTTATCATTTTGACTTGTTTTAATGGGCATTCAGATGTATTTCCCCCCCGCTTGGCGTGGCGAGATTACCTGGCTGGGATGTAAGATATGCATACTCCATACTCTACTTGAAGTACTCGTGTTACTTGATTTAAATGAGGAAGAAATAATGTACTCTTTCGGTTCCTTCCAAGTTCTTAGAATAATAATAAAACTGAAAAAGCACCACCAAAAAACTCATCGACGTTCGGAGAGGATTTTTGCAGGCCCCATGAGAGCAGCAGATGACGGACTCTGTTTTCACCAAGCCAGTTACTTATCCAAGCTCCTGTGGTGCTAGATGTGAACTCTCACCGGGTTGGCCTCACACAGGGGGGTCTTAACCCCCCGACTAATGACTATTTCAAGTATTCCAGACTGAGTGAAGAAGATTGAAGGGTTGTGCTGCTGTGGACTGTGGGATGTTGACAATGATGATGATGGTGGTGATGATGATGGGAATGTGTGAGCTTGCTCTCCGCGATGCTGTGGAGACTCAAACTGCAGGGTGTGAGCTTTTTTTTTTAATTATTTTTTAAGGAAGTTTTGACAGGATGGAAGGTGAGATGTGAAACGCATGTGTGGCTCGAGTGGATGATTTCATCAAAATTTCACGTGTGTAACCAGTATGTTTACTACTATGTAACCTCTTAAAATCAACCAATTAAAGCTCAAAGCATTTGTCATAACTTTGTGTGCAGTTGTCACTTATTCAGATTGTTGTATGTGATAAAAAAGAAAAAAGAAAAAACATCATCGACTCTTCGAAATCTTTTTTTTTTTTTTTTTTAATTTTAACTTCTGGATAAAACAAAATGATATTTCCCATATGTCCCATGTTGTAAAAAGTGCGATTTTCATTTATTTTATATCATAAAGCAGGTTTAAGTGCTTTACAAATACTGTTAAACTATCAAAACGCTCAATATACGGAGAAACACACACAGCCCATATTCAGAAATTGTGCTTTTGAAACAAGCTGTCAGGATTTCTGTTCATTTGTGATGTCATAAATATGCAATATTTAGACCATTACTCGGTTTTAAACATTAACATTCTAAATGTGTCCCAGTTTATTTCCTGTTGCAGTGGATGTAAATTACATCAGCTGACAGGAAGTAAACATGGACCCAAGCTGTTGCCTAGCAATGCAATTCCGTTGCAATTCCATTGAATTGCACTAAAACGAAGTGTTTCAGACAGAGGGTAAATACAGGTATATTCAGGCAGACAGTATGAGGAAAACGTTTTTTTTTAACATTACAGCATGTAAACATGTTCCAGTAGAAACACAAAATACAAGTATGAACCTGAAAAAGAGCATGATATGGGACCTTTAAGTGAAACTTCTCCCGTGTACCAAGTGTGAAGGAGAACTACGGTGGCTGAAAAGGCTCTCTCCAGAGCCAGTGTTTGGTTTGTCCATTCTGGGCTACTGTAGAGACATGGCGGACTCCGTGAAGAGGACCTGCTCCCTATGTAGATATGGAGGGCTCATTCTAAGCTAACGAAAACATGATTCTTATTTTCAGGTGATTCTACACTAAAGAAAACATACTTTTATAATAATATTAGAGCTGTCAAAGTTAACTCAAATTCGTTTTAATGCAACTAATTTCTTTAACGCAACTTGCGATTTTTAGGTTTTAGTAGCTTATCTTGAAAATACTATGTATATTATATGAAACTAGAAAACCTAAGGAGTCCATCGGTACCAACCATGTCATACTAGCTTGTCACGAAGGAGGCTAAATAACGCTCCAATCTTACGCTGAATTTTGGCGAGGAAAAACTGTCATGTCCATTTTCAAAGGGGTCCCTTGACCTCTGACCTCCAGATATGTGAATGTAAATGGGTTCTATGGGTACCCACGATTGATTTTACAATGATAAATAAACACATACATTTGCATAAAATAGCATATTTGTCCACTCCCATGTTGATAAGAGTATTAAATACTTGACTAATCTCCCTTTAAGGTACATTTTGAACAGATAAAAACATTTATGATTAATTTGCAATTAATCATGATTAAGTATTTTAATCGACTGACAGCCCTAATTAATATAGTATTCCTTTCTTTCCAATATATCCCATAAACGCTACACACTGTTCCTTTAAAATAAACATTTTGATAATTTTTTTTATTATTTTTTATATTTTTTGGCTTGTCCGTACATACGCACATATGTCTGGCACAAACATCCACTTGGACTCAAGGATGAACTTATTACAATTTGACAAGCAAAGGTCACTGTGACCTGATAAAACATGTTTTTGGCCATATCTCCAAGAATTCATCTGCTAATTATGACAATTTTACACAAATGTCTAACAGGATATAAATGATGAAGTGATGACATTTTGGACAGGCATTAATGTCAACTGCAACTTGACTGGTTGGCGGAAACAAACAACCACGAGGCGATAATTATAGGTTGTATATTAACATCAACCTGCACAAAGAAAATGGTGTAACCCTTTTCTGCATGACAGGAAAACCCAAATGATATTTGGGTTTTTCCCTTAAGGTTATGGCGGGACATGCTTTGTGATTGATCCCGGAAGAACGTAAGGAGTGCTGAGGTCACAAATGGGCCTAGCTTGATAGAATACTTTTAATTTTGGCAGGATTTTGGCAATAAATCCAACATGTTCCCACCATTTACATTGCACAGCTGGGATTTTTTTCTCTTTTTTAAATTTTTAAATTTATTTATTTTTTTTATACTTTTATTTATTTTTTATTATACATACACGGACACACACATAACATGACGATACCAAGAAGGAAAGGAAAAATAAAAAACTAAATAAAAAGAAAAAGAAAAAAAAGGGGCAGGGAGTGCAGAGCAATCACAGGTTACAACAAATATTTTAACTTATATTACCGACAGCAGTCGCACAACAATATCCATTCCATATTGCACATCATTTCAGCATAAACATAATTTATTCATGGACAGTCAGACTCCACAACAGTGTGTGTCTCGACAGAATGCGGTGTGTTCAGGAATGACCTGATTGGAGTCTGAGGGCCTTTGAGCCCACTGTCCAGTTTTTCCAGAGTTGTGGCTGCTTGTTCCATTGAGACCAAGTCCAGGTATTCCTTAAAGGTCCCATATTATGCTAATTTTCAGGTTCATACTTGTATTTTGGGTTTCTATTAGAACAAGTTTACATGCTTTAATATTCAGAAAACACATTATTTCTCTTATACTGTCTGTCTGAATATACCTGTATTTATGCTCAGTCTGAAACGTTCCGTTTTAGCACATTTCAATGGAATTGCGTTGCTAGGAAACAGCTTGGGTCCATGTTTACGTCCTGTCAGCTGATGTCATTCACATCCACTGCAACAGGAAATAAACTAGGACATATTTAGAATGTTAACGTTTAAAACTGTGAAATGGTCTAAATATTGTAAATTTGTGATATCACAAATGGACAGAAATCGGTTTGTTTCAAACGCACAGTTTCTGAATACGGGCTGTGTGTATTTATCTGTGGATTGAGTGTTTTTGATACTTTTACAGTATTTATATAGCACTTAAACCTGCTTAATAATATAAAAAACATGAAAATCTTACTTTTTACAATATGGGCCCTTTAATATTCTACATGTCAAAATAGACTGATGTAGGAGCTTAAACACAGCACAGCTTGATACTTAAAAAACACACTCCTGCATACAAATAAACAATTATTTTTCTAATGTCTCAAACATAGCACTGGATAGCAGACCGGGTCAGCAAACAACACACTGACTGTAGGCGTCCTATTCAGCCTGAGATTATTCTTGTGCTGTTTGTCCTTACACGACTGTTGAGTGATTTGCATAGCCTGATATTGTACTCCTTCCCAGCAGTGCTACGAGGTTAACAATGCAGAACACTGTATCCAGCTGCACTAATATGGCCACAACAAAGGCCAAAATATTGGCTTGTTTCAAACGCAAAGTTTCTGAATACGGGCTGTGTGTATTTCTCCATGGATTGAGTGTTTTGATAGTTTAACAGTATTTATATAGCACTTAAACCTGTTTTATAATATAAAAGACATAACAATTTCACTTTTTACAATATGGGACCTTTAAGCATTGAAATATCTAATATAAAAAGCATAGTTACAAAGCTCTAACTTTACAAAACAATGCAAACACAAAACAGATGATCCAGCTCAACAAGAAAAAGTTGTCACGCAACCATGTTGACAGCACATTTCAGATGTTTTGACTTGCCACAGGAAAGCACAGTGAGCCCGCATGAACAGCAGCTAAACGGAATATCAACATACGTACGGAATGTTCTACCTCTGTATGTTTTCCTTTTCATTCTTCCTCACTCCTAGTCTAAAACTACTGCATGCATGTGTAGGCTGAAAACCTTTGTGATTTATGTGCACATGGTATTAAATCATTCCTGGTCCTCTACACACCCAGTGACTCAAAGTTTTTCTTCTTACAGCTGCTCATATTGTTATGTCCTGGCTCTGGGACCATAACAAATAAGGAAGCAAAAACAGTGAGGGAGTAACTACAAACAGAGATTAATTTAACAAAAGTTGAAAGTTAGCAACAGGTAACACAAAATACGAATCGTAACAAATCAAGCTGACAGAAAACATGAACTTAAGAAATGGTAAATGAAATGTACAACAAGGCAAAGGCTGACATAGCACTTGATCACTCGATCCACCTTCACCTCCAGCTCCAACCAGTCAGAGACCAGGAACACTGCAACACACAGGCACAGCACAGCACAGCACCAAACAGTACACCAGCTCTGGAAGAGGCCCTGGAAGAGGCCCTGGGGCCGTCACAATATACACATGCAAGTTCAGTTTATATGGCAATAGCTATTGATTTATGTAGCACATTTCATTACAGGTAAACTCAAAGTGCTTTACATTTAAAGAGGAATTATTATGATCATTTTCAGGTGCATACTTGTATTTGGGGTTTGTACTAGAACATGTGTACATGCTATAATGTTCAAAAAACACTTTATTTTTGTCATATAAAGCCTGCTGCAAGTCCGCTCCAGCTCCACTCTAACTAGCTTTTGTTTGAGGGCGTGCCAAACTAGTCGTTACTTAGTGACATCACCAAGTTACGGAAGAAAAGGCGGGACTTCAAGCAAGGCGTTTCAGGCAGTTCAGGAGCAACATTTCTGTCGGGGGGCAGTAACTCACTTTGTTGTGGACTTTGGTCCGAACCATTAAGTGCCTTATAGATTATTAGCTGTGTAGGATGGAAGCTGCCAAAATCAAAAATGAATGAATAAATAAAGCTACCTAACGGTGTCTATTTCTGATTATCAACTCCAGTCTTCATTCCCTGGCTCCGTACAGCGGGTTGTTGGACTGCTGCTGCTGCTCCACCCGCCGCTGCCTCGTAGCTACCGGTACAGGTGTGCAGGTGTGCCACGGATCCGAGCTCGAGCAGAGTCTTGCTGTTGTCGCTGAGAGGCGCATTGGCCTGGAGGTTGCCACGGGAATTAAGTCAATAGTCAATCTATGCATTGAATTACAGCCCACTCATTTGCATAATGAGGCACAAATGTATTAAGAAATACATAAAGAAATGCACAAGTAAATAAGTTTAGGAAAATAAATAAGGGGTGAAATGCAAAGGGATAATCGTGCATAAATAAAGAAATACATACACTTAAAATTAAATATAAAATAAATTAAAACTAAATGCAAAAAAATAAATAAATAAATAAAAGGTCAAATTAAACAGAAGAGTAAATAAATAAGGGAATTAATATAAAGGTAAATAAATAAACAAGCAAATTAAAACACATATCAATTTATGTCACATATCAATTAATTATGGGCTACGTTTATTTTTAATATTATTTTTGCTACATTTAATGACATATTTGTTGATTTATCAAGTAATTTATTTATTTAATTATTTTTTATTTTAGCTGATTCCGTCCTTCATAATTAGCAGGATCTTGAAGGTGATTCTGTATTGAACCGGGAGCCAATGAAGTGATTTCAGTAACGGAGTAATATGTCCAAATTTTTCGTGTGTGTGTAAGGACTCTGGCTGCTGTATTTGTAATGAGTTGGAGAGATCCTACTGACTGGATAATCCTGCAACTATAGTGCTAAAGTAGACTAACATGCTTGAACCCGTTTCTGAGAGATAAGCTCGTCGTTTCTGTCCCCTTGTGTGTCCTCATTGTTGTAAATCCTCACTTTCTCATTTGACTACAATGGGCTGCATAGAAAGTCAGTGTAGGCTCCAGTTACATCAACTGAGGTGGGTGCAGTTTTGGAACGACATTTGTTTTATGTGTGTGAGTTCACCGTACCGGGTCTCTGATCTCCGCCAATCCACAAAGGACGTTTTATTTGACAAGAGTAGAATAGAGGGCGTGCAGGTGATGGAACATATCCTCTGGCAGCCATATTGCAGGTCTTACAGTGTCCAAGGACAGTTGATGTTGGATCCTGTTTGTACAACTTACCTGTCTCGACTGACTTAAACAGACGCAAACAATACATACATACTTTTTTTGCTTTTAACTGTTATGTCAGCACTTGTGTTTCTCTGCACTATTCTTGTTCAGTGTGGTATTGTTCGTGTATTGCTGCCACCTAATAGCTAGTTCACACTACACAACGTTAGCCCCGACAGTTTTTGGAGATCCTCAACAAAAGCCCAAGATCAGAAGCAAATCGGCATTGGCTCGTCACTCGCGCGTCGGCGTTTGAGCATCATGTGTGAACTGCTCAAAGATGCGAGTCGACGAGACTGACGTCACCTGGTAAATGGTTGAGTTGTGAAAGTCGTGTGAGAGGCTGCAAGGGCTTGAAATGGTATAAACATATCATGTTACCATGACGATGCCAATTGTGGGTTTTTGTTTTATGTTTTTTTTTTTACTGGATTTTTTAATGTCTTCCAGGCTCTTGC
The DNA here is from genome assembly GCA_916701665.1 of Sebastiscus tertius. Classification (NCBI taxonomy): domain Eukaryota; kingdom Metazoa; phylum Chordata; class Actinopteri; order Perciformes; family Sebastidae; genus Sebastiscus; species Sebastiscus tertius. The sequence continues at coordinate 78,157 of CAKAOH010019410.1, forward strand.
CTTATGAGACTAGAGGTAACTAGATATCTATTTGCTTGTTTTTGTCAAACTTCCCTCCATCATCTGTAACAGCTTATCCTATTCAGGGTTGTGGGCAGCCTGGAGCCAATCCCAGCTGACATTGGGCGAAGACGTTTTTTTTTTATCAAACTTCATTAAGCAAAATTCAAAGAAATGAGTAATATAGTCAAATGCATTACTCTGATTGCATGTGTTTTTATTTATTTATCTAAAATCCTTAATGTTAATGTTTCTGTGTAAATTTAATGATGCCTGCCTGAACACCCATGTGGCGTCCTCTTTGTTAACCTTTTTTTTTTATGCCTCAAGGCTTCCGCCTGGTAACCGTGGTAACCCTGTGTTTAACGTCACAACGCTATGAATTGTGGGTAATTCCCTCGGGCAACGTCTGCAGAAATGCGGACTTACCAAGCCCCCAGGAAGAGCGCAGGTCTCCAATCCCAACTTTCTTAGTGGCCAAACGGCGGTACTGCAACTTCTGTGGCCGTCACATGATGCCATTGGACCCAAAAAAACTTTTTCCCATAGACTTACATTGGGAAAGAGACGTCTGTAACTCAGCGGATAATTTCTATTTGGGTGAATCAACTTCCCATTACGAACACCTTACGACGGTATGGCGTTGGGACCCCGTGACCGAGTCATGTGACCGTGCGGACGCTACTGCGCATGTTCCATGTGCCCAAGATCCGGGTACTTTTCCAGACAGAAGTCGAGACATTTAGGCTTCATGCTCCGCTGAGCAACTTTCATAGGAATGAATGGGGCCTCGCCTCCAACGCTGTATCCAGTTCTCTTAATACATCCATGGGACTTACGGAACGTGTTCATAAAGGGCTCAAAATGTCTGCGAGAGAGCGCCCTCAAGGATTTGAGGATTTGTCAGTTGGATGGCCCTAAACCCTCACGGACTTTGAGGGAACCCATAAATAACGCATAAAACAAGTCAACGTTATTTTTAGTTTCACAGACACCAGCCTCCTGGTTGAAAGTCTTGTGTTTGTTTGACCAATCCATCACCCCTCCCAACTGCCCACTCGCCCTTAGCGCACTCTCACAATATTAATACTATACGTCACTTGCTCCAACCGTCGAATAATGCCGTGGGTGGGTTTACATTGGAGTTAGTTGAAAGCCCGGTTTGTCACATACTGTTGCTAACCAGCTGCATTTTTATTTGAAACGTCTTTAGTTAACTTCTGTTATGATTTGACGCTATATCAAAATAAATTTAATTGAATTGAAGAAACTCCTAATATCCATTACATCTAGCTAGTCTGACTAAATGTAATGGCTTGTCCAGGGCGTCCACAGATGACTCAGTGGGCGGGCCCGGACCCACGATGCCCGCCCATGTCGCCGGGACTTCACGTATCTTGTATGGAAACAATTGTCATGAGTTACTCACAACCACCCTGACTCATTTATGCTGGTCTAACGCTAACTCAGCTGTGCGATCCACAGCATAGTTCGAGCATAAATACGGCTTTAAATTGTCATATTGGATGCTCAAATTAAGCTCTATAAGCACTTACCTTGTACATACAAAAAAACAGCTGTTCGTTGAAGGATCATTTCCTCAAAAAACAATTTGAGCTGGAAGGCAAAAGGTGTCTTGCATTATTTAGATTCTTGTTGGCTTCTTAAAAGAACAACTCTTAACAATGTCGGTCCAACTTGTTATGTAATTGACTCCCAGTGATTCACCACAATCAAGTCAAGCAGCAGAGATTTTGCTTAATAAATTAACACCCAAATGTTGTGCTTTTATCTTCGAGCTCGATACCCGAATGGGGAAAAATTGCACTCATGCAGTTTAGTTGTGGCTTCAGGGGTATAAACAGGCTGTCGGGTTTCCTGCTCCTCAACTATCCAATGACAAAATGGAAATTATTTTCAATGTTTCCCTTATTTATCTCTGTTAGTAGAAAGTTCTAGACAGGTTGGAAGTCGTGATATAACAGTTGATGCAAACTCAAAGGACAACAAAACTTTTTTTGATTTTAAATTTTGGTGATACTATTTACAGGTTGGCCTCACCATCCACCTTGTCCAAACTTGACCCCCTATATCACTTAGCCCTGAAGTATGTCACTAATCATTGTACTTTATACAGCATGGTAGGATGGTCATCCCTCATTTTAGTCTGTAAGAAGTCTGGCAAACGTTCGACTTAAGCCAGAAGTTTGTAATTCTCCAAAACAGTTATAATTGAAGGTCACATAAAAGTGTTTTTATGTGTTGGATGCTGCTATTTGACCCCGTCTTGGGTATAGGTCTCACTTCACAGGTTTTAATCTCAATGTGACTTCCCAGTTAAATAAAGGTTACGAAAACAACAAAATGCGTACACTGCAAACAGAAACTAATGAAGTGTCGACAATACTACATAAAGTATAGAAAATTAAGTGTGTGCAGGAGGTTTGCAGACTGTCCAAAGCTGCAGGAGTGGAATTACCAGGTTTTAAATTACACTGACAGATGGGAGGAGAAAATGTCCCTTTGAGTGTCGTCACGTCTCAGATTCTTACTGGAAGAGGTGTGAAACCTGCTGAGCGAGTCCTCCATCCTTGACGCCCGACTGGTGGCTGGGCGTCAATACCAGTGTGTACAGTAGCACTGCAGCCATGGAGTCTGTTGCTGAGATTTACCAAACACAATAGGTGATCCGGTAGAGTTTGAGTGCCCTGCTTAGGGGTATTTTTATGGACACCGGGCAGATTGAGAGATTAAAAGACTGTCAAGACTGACTGTTTAAACTCCAAGCCACCTGCATGTGATGCAGCTCTTGTACTGAAGATGAAGCCAGTTACAGATAACACATAACCATGTTTCATCTTTCATAACACATTTAAGATGCTTAACTATTCTGCCAGGTTGTGTAAAGTGCTGCTTGCATGTGAAACCTCACATTCAAAATAAACTCTATATAACTATGAAAAATGAGATGATCATCAATTAAAAAATGAGAACTTTTCTAAATAAACTTAGGTTTACTTAGTTTTTTATGTTCTCTTATGCAACAAAAGTACTTGGTTAGGCTTAAGAAAAGATTGTGGTATAGGTTCAAATAAGTAAGGTTATTACGTAAGTGGCATTGAAAGTGCTGTGTTTGTTTGACCCGTCCAACCTCCCCTCCCACCCTCCCTACGTAGACTTTCTCGCTGTTAATACTACGTCAGTTGCTTTGAGCGTATAATAATGACACTGTCCATCTCCTACAGACACTAAAGGGCGTCTCAATGTGTCAGTATCTTTTCGAAACCTAACAAAGTTTTGTTGCCTAAACCTAAAGTGACACCAAGGGACGTGACAAAGCGGTAGTATGTGACGTGTTGAGAACATGTTGTTTCTACTGTTTACTATCCCGTTTGTGACATTGAACATGACACAACCACGGTTGCACCACGGTTGCAAGTGTGAGTATACACAACAAGGCTGTAAAGGCGGACGATACAGCGTGATGTTGTTTAACCACTTATTAACATAACAACCACCTTTTTTTCATATATTTTATGTCGTAAAAGAAACATGTTAAAATCTCTTATATTTGTGTTAACCTCAGACCTTATTTCAGCCATCTAACCAAAAAAACATTTAAAAAATTTTTTTCTTCCAAACGAGGGAACCATAAGTGCTAAAATGCTAACACATTTCCAGGTTTTAGGACTCATTCCTGTAACACCCTACAGGAAAGGAGTCTTTTTCGCCTATTTTTAGTGTGTTTTCCAGTAACGCCAATGGTAACCATAATGGTTTTAATGCCAAAAATAAAGTGACGTCAAGGGGCGTGACAAAGTGGCAGTATGTGACGTGTTGAGAACATGTTGTTTCTACTGTTTACTATCCTGTTTGTGACGTGGAATGTGACACATCAGAACAAAAATAAAACTAACAGGCATACTGCTCTCATCCTCATACTGGGATGAGAATGTGTTGAGCGATCTCTAGTAGCATGTAAATGATTTCTACAGTGCAGAGAAACGGGGGTGTAGACTGCAGTGCAGTTTAAAATGCAGCTTCTGAGGGACAACGGAGTTTGACAGACCACTTTTCCCCAAACAGCACAGGTCTAAACCATTCCTAACCCTTAAACCGCAGTGAAACTAATGACACTAGCAGGTGTTTCCCAGCAGACAGTGTTTATAGACAAACACATCAGCAAGGGTTGGGTACATTGAACCAGTTCCAAGTTGGAAAACGTCCCAATAAGAACTAAGGGACTAAGGCTTGGTGAAAACTTTCTCCTCCTGAAATTGCATTGCACATCTATCTACAGCAGTTATGTCAACCTGTGTATAGCACATAGTGGAGAGGGTACAATAAAATGTAATCAGTGTGCAAAGATATGCAATGCAATTTTTTGTTGATAGTCATAAAGCTAATGCCAGCACATCCAACTCAACCAATGCTACTTGACCTCATCCCTACTCGTCATATCGACCACCGTTGGACTTCTCTCTCTTAAATATGACATCTGTTGCTCTGCTAGTCCAATAATGATGCAGATGTGTTTACATTGGAGTTAGGGTTAGGGTAAGGGTTAGGGTTAGGGTAAGACCAACGCCAAGTACAAAAATGTGAACATCCAACATGTGCTTTTTTTCATTGCCATCCTCTTTGACACTCATACAAAATAAGTAACAAATTGTTACTACTATTATATTGGCAATATCGGTGAGCGTGTGTCTAATTTGCCGCCACCTGGTGCTCTAGCTTTAGTTTCCACTATTTAATTCTAGTGTTGGAATTCTCAATGTTCAATTCATGCACCATACTGTATATTGACTTCAAAAATTCCCTACAATGGAACGAAAAAACGAATGTGCGTGGCATGTGCACCATCCTGCAATGCAACGTGTCATGTTTAAAGCTGGGGTTGGTAATCTTGAGAAACTAGCAAGAGTACAAAAGAGCTACATTTTAAAAATGATCCAACCGAAAAAAGGCCCAGTGTTGCCAACTCTTTTCCAATGAAAGTAGCTAGCAGCACTAGCTCCAAAAGTCCCTAAATCTAGAGAGGAAGTCGCCAAGTTGGCAACACCGACAGTCCAGACCTCCCTCCAAAGCCACATGGGGGGGGGAGTTCAGAGACTTTTTCTGCATTCTGGTGACTTTTACAGAAGGAAAATATAAAAATAAGAAGTACACTGCACCAGCATTTTTATGTCAAATAGGCCTACTTTTAATTTGACTTTTAATTCTCAGGAAAAAAAATATGAATAGTTCACTCCTCTGGTGTGAAGTTGTATGAATCTGTGGTATAAACTAATATTCATTACTTAACACATTTATTAATTTTTTTCCCCTGCTTGTCTTTCTCTTAGTACTATCCATTTCTGTCTCCATCTCTCACTCACTGAAGGCCCTTTCAGACACAATGCGACAACGGCACCCCTGCGCTCTGAAAGCCATTATTACCAATGGCTTAGTCATGCCATGGCGGCTTTTTTGCTGTGTCAAGCAAAGCCCAACTTTGGAAACAGTAGGGCTTATTATGGCTTATATACACTCTGCACAGTTCCCGAAACAGATTGTGATAATGAAAAGGAAAAAAAAGGGTATGAAAATCGGGAGAAAAATGGGAGAATTGTGACGCCAGAAGGAAAACCGGGAGAGGGTGATTAAAAACGGGAGTTTCCGGGGAAAATCGGGAGGGTTGGCAAGTATGCTATGCAGGCAGGTAGCCCGTGGAATGAAATGATCGGACGGATTGCTGTTGGGACGTAAAGAGAATTTCAACAAATATAACAAAAAAAATAAATTAGAAATACATTACCCACCCTAGCTTTAATATATGGGAAAATGCACCTACACCTGTCAGTGATGATGACAAAACAGAATCCAAAATCTTCCTTAAGTGCAGACTAATAGAGGAATTGCAAAAACTGAAAATGAGTGAACTGAATGAGTGAACAAGACACTGGTTTCAGCCTCAGCGATTGTCAGCCAGTGTCAACTTCAGTCCTCAGGCTTGAGTGTGCCTCTCGGGACTGCACACAGGTTCGTCACAGTTCATCTCATTTGACGTGCATTGTTGAGATTTGGAAGGTGTGCTCAGAGTCTTGCTCAGTGGTGCTGAATGTTTGGGCCTGGCTTTGTGTGTTTCCCAGCAGGCTTTACATTTTTAGCGTCTTAGTTATACCTAAATCATTCATAATCAATCTAGAAAGCATTAAATTATCAATGTTCTTTATGTTAATTCATGAATAAAAGCAGTGAGTCTGTTCTGCTACACTGCCGATAGTGGATTTATCTAGACTTAAATCTAGCTGCCACCGTGTCGACCCACTGTCTCTTTTTGTGTTATCATCTTATTTTTTAACTGTGTTTTCAAGTTGCCACTTCCTAAGAATGCTCTCCTATGAATTATTATGGGGAAAAAAATATATATATATTTTTTTTCTTTTTTTAACCTATTAATCTATCCTCTTGTGAGATTATTAACTTTTATTAACTAAGTTTCCCCATATGCACACACAGTAGTACAAAGACAAAATAGCTGATAAAATCAGACAAGGAAGCTGAGGCGAATAGTCAAACCTGTTGAGCCACTGCCAGCAGTGAGTTTTCCCTACTATATTACAGGAAGTCAGCTGCTGCTCGTTGCATGTTTCCCATAGTTTCACTTGTGGGCGGGCTGACAGTCTTGCTACAGACTGCTGAGCTTCTGTAATGAAGTGTGTATCATAAACACAGAGTGGATAAATGCGGCAGAAGAGAGAGGATGGTAAGAAGCTGTCTGTTAAAAAGTTGTTGGGACTTTATTGAAAAAGGCTTTGTAGTGTTTGTGTTTTTTCACTGAGGCCTAGCTGGTTGTGTGTACAGACATTGTGACCTCTTTTCTGGTTATGTAGAAATCCTTCTAAGGTGCCTTGTAGCTTTGTAAATTTGTGTCAGTGTGTGAATTCATTGGGGTTACAGTGAAATAGTTTCCCCTACTGCTCAGTATTTGCTTTGTGTTTTCTTAGTGTTGTTACCAATCCTTTTGTGGACTGACTAAGGCAATACTAAATCATGTACAAATATTCTTGGACATTAATGTGGCTCAAAAGAAATCCCATTTATTTGTCTTCAGCGTGTGTTTCTGACAGCTCAGAATATACTCAGTCTGTGTTTGATTATGTGACATTTCAGAGGGTTGATTTTTAACTTTAGCGGCACAGTTTTTCAGGTTTTGGCCAATTATTAATCAAGCAGAAATTTTCACAGTGACTCTTTTATCCTTCGTGAAGTGTAATTAGTAAAATGACTGGATCAGCAGCATTACAAGCTGTCAGTAATGACATTTATACTGATATTCGGCAAAAGGTGTTAAAAATAATGACAGCTTCAGATAAAAAAAAAAATAAGACAACACATATATCTGATCTGATCTCCAGGAATGGAAAATTAGCATTGCAGCAGCACAGATCAGAGAGTTTGGTGGAAACAGGATACAAGTATGTTTTTTATCTATTTATTTATTATACCAGGAAGGCCCTTGAAATAGAAATCTTTTTTTCCTGTGGGAGACCTGGCCAAAAAAACACGGCAGTTACAGTTTAAATAGAAATAAAACACAACAGACAGGACAGTATTGAATACTTGACAAATGTCCCTTTAAGGTAGATATATATCACACGTTTTATCTGTTCAAAATGTTCCTTAAAGGGAGATTTGTCAAGTATTTAATACTTAATTTAATACCTCATAGGTACTGCATTTAGCATAAAAAGCAATATGCCCAGATCATAACATGTCAAACTGCAGCCCAACAGGCAACAACAGCTGTCAGTGTGTCAGTGTGCTGACTTCACTATGACTTGCCCCAAACTGCATGTGATTATCATAAAGTGGGCATGTCTATAAAGGGGAGACTCGTGAGTACCCATAGAACCCATTTTCATTCACATATCTTGAGATGAGAGGTCAAGGGACCCCTTTGAAAATGGCCATGACAGTTTTTTTTTCGCTAAAAAATATTGCGTAAGTTTGGAGCGTTATATGACATGGTTGGTACCGATGGATTCCTTAGGTTTTATAGTTTCATATGATGCCAGTATGTTCACTCTAACTTTAAAATTGACGACAGCTGCATCCTCCGAAAGTGTGTACTGACAAAATGTTTTCCTTCTGACAAGTACGAGTGAAACCAGTTAAGCACTGTGCCAGAGAGACCTACCCATTTCTCAGGTCTATTGATTTAAAAGCCATGATCAATTGTATCGAACGCAGCACTCAGATCTAACAAGACAGACACTTTTGTTTGAATCAATCAATATTCTCAAGAAGTTTACTTAAAAAAACTCCCTTTTTCAGTGCTTGTGCACATCTAACTGGGTATCTGGAGTGCAACTCCAGTCAGTTTTTTGTGGATTGACTAGATCATAAAAAATATGTGATTCACAAGCTATTCAGATTTGGCTCCTCTTCCTATGTCACATGTAGGCTCATTAGAACATAATGCCCACAGCTTGAGAACTACATTTGCAAAGGTGCACCACATTTTTCTCCCAAGCCAATTACAGCAGACTTTGCTTTTTCTTAAAGAGAGAGGCGCTAAAATGACACGCCTAAAGCAAGAATGGCATTCTTATTACACACTTTTGCCTGGCGCATTATCGTGTCATTCATACGCCTTTTTGTACAACCAGGCTGAAGAAGAACAAGAAGAACAAGAAGAAAGGCACCCAAAATGCACAACTACACCACACTGTCAACTATCATACCAAATTTGAAGTTCCTAAGATAAATACTTTCCGTGTTCTGCTCCGGAAACGGAATTGAAGTCGGAAAAAAGCACAGTTTTTGGCTGAAGTTTCAAACATTTTGGGTACCTTGGTCTTCTAACCCCTTAAAGGCACAACTACACCACACTGCAACCATCATACCAAATTTGAAGTTCCTAAGTTAAATAGTTTCCGAGTTCAGCTCGGGAAACGAAAGTGTGACACGCGAACAGACGGATGGACGGAAGGACGGACGGAAGGAGCGCCCCGACTACATTGTTGCGGGGGTTTAATAACTAAAATCAATTCCTACTTTCCAAGGCTGTCAATCCTCTGTTGATGTGCAAGACTTCAGTGTGAGTTCCATAACACAGGGAAGAAGGAGTTTACCCTCAATGTTTGGATGTCAGAAGCAAAGACGTTGGGACGATTCCAGGAAACCAGAAGAATTGTCTACAAAAGGAATTCCAATTTTGTAGCAATATCCTCTGTGTCAGATATGCAACTGGCAGATATACCGAACTTAACATCAGAGGACCCCATAACACACCGCCTGCATTCCAGGATAATGTGGAGAAGGGATAATAAAATATAGCTTCGGACTTTCAGACTGCCGAAGCTTGATGTCTTTTAATCCAACAAGTGTCAGAACTACAGAGGCAGAGGGATTTAATATGGAGTACACAAATAGGCAAAAAGTTTCAGTCTTAGGGATGTAAATGTGCCAGACCATGGAGAAGCCCAGCACAATTCACTAGGGGTGCCAAGGGGAAGCCGCCGCAACTTGCTGACGAGGCCGGGGGAAGCTGCCGCAGTTCGGTGATGAGGCCGCAGGGAAGCTGCTGCAGTTCGGTGACAAGGCCGGGGAGAAGCTGCCGCAGCTCGACGACGGGGCCGGAGGAAAGCTGCCGCAGCTCGATGACGAGGCCCGGGGGAAAGCTGCCGCAGCTCTGTGACGAGGCCGGGGGAAAGCTGCCGCAGCTCTGTTTCCAGGCCGGGGGGAAGCTGCCGCAGTTCGGTGTGACGAGGCCGGGGGAAAGCGGTGACGAGGCCGGGGGAAGCTGCCGCAGTTCGGTGGGAGGCCGGGGGAAAGCTGCCGCAGTTCGGTGACGAGGCTGGAGGGAAGCTGCTGCAGTTCGGTGACGAGGCCGGAGGGAAGCTGCCGCAGCTCTGTGACGAGGCCGGGGGGAAGCTGCCGCAGTTTGGAGATGAGGCCAAGGATCGACACCAGATGCAAAGGATTTCCCACGGCGATCCAAAGACGGACGCTCAGACGCATCCCCTGACGGCAAGAGGTGATAGGCGGCTAGTCGGAGGCATGGAGAATGTGGGTCGATGAGAGCTCATCCAGAATGCTGAACTTGTTGAACACCTGGATACCATGAGGTGTACTAGCACAAGAGAAGCCCGCTGGCAGTTTCTGCCCTTGTGGACAGTGTGCCAAGGATCATCATATGATTAACTGGAGGAATGTGTGGTTTGGCTCCCTACCAAGTCCGTGGAGCTTCGGCTGGAGGAGGAGGCTCAACAATCTAGCTCTCTGCCTACTGTAACATTGGCAGCGCGATCCAGGGCTACCAGTGAGTCAAGGAGCTGCTTGTCATCATTAATCTGATAAAGGACAGCGATTCTTCCCTCCGGCTCGGAGATCTTCTAGCCCAGATGAGCTTCAAATCTATAACTAAGAAAGAAATATATAGCCGATGAGAAAGGCTCAGACTCCCAACTCGTCAAACTTGAAGGGATGATGAATCGTTATAGAAGAGAGCTTCTAACTAAAATTATACAGCGCTATAAGCAGATTCTAATGCATTATAAGTGTTTTTAAAGATCCCATATTGTAAAAAGTGAGATTGTCATGTCTGTTATACTATAAAGCAGGTTTAAGTGCCATATAAATACTGTGAAAGTATTGAAACGTTCAATATACCCATAGCCCATATTCAGAAATTGTGCATTTGAAACAAGCCGTCAGGATTTCTGTCCATTTGTGATGTCACAAATCTACAACATTTGGACCATTTCACAGTTTTAAACGTAAACATTCTAAATGTGGCCCAGTTTATTTCCTGTCACAGTGTATGTGAATGACATCAGCTGACAGGAAGTAAACATGGACCCAAACTGTTGCCTAGCAACGCAATTCCATTGCCATTCCATTGAAATACACTAAAACGGAGCGTTTCAGACAGAGCGTGAATACAGGTATATTCAGATGGACAGTATAAGAAAAATAATGTGTTTTTTGAACATTAAAGCATGTAAACATGTTCTAGTAGAAACACAAAATACAAGCATGAACCTGAAAATGAGCACGATATGGGACCTTTAATGCTGCATTAATGGACGGTAGACAGCATGGGAAAAACGTGGACGACAAAACGAAAAACGCATGACAATATAGGTTGCTGTGGTAAAGGTTATTTCATGTAATTATTCTAGTAATGCATGTAGCTGTAAAATGCAGCTTTCTCTTAATATTCTATTGCAAACTTAATAAACATTCACCTTGTGCGAGGGAGCTACGTAACATCTGGTTGTATAATTCACCAGTAATTTGCCAGTTATTATAATTATATACACATATTATGACAATTGTAACCCCCGTTCTGTAAACAGTGGAGCCAAGTACGTGCTGCACGCTCCGACTGTCCACTTCTTTCGGGCACTGTCACCTAAAAGTTTAAAATAAAACCTGTAGGGTGTACTTATACACATTCAAAAGAACTAGCTATTTAGCTAACAGGCATATTCAGGCTGACAGTATGAGGAAAATAAAATGTTTTTTTGAACATTACAGCATGTAAACATGTTCTAGTAGAAACACAAAATAAAGTATGATCCTGAAAATAAGCATGATATGTCCCCTTTAATGCACTGCACAGCGGTCTCCTGGATGAAAGCCTTGTTTTTGTTGAAGGAATATCATACCTTTCTTGTAGGTCAGTAAACGACATTAGCCTTTCATCGTTTTATAAATCCATTGTCCTGCTTCATACCGTGCTTGCCCATGTCTTAAAAAACAGCATCTTCTCTTCCAGGTAGAAATTTAAAAATACAGCAGCTTTTACTGCATTTTGTTTGACGTTGAGGGATGTAATTATGGAGGATGTATTGAAAAGATGATTTCTAGCTCACAACAGAGAGAGTCTTTATTCCCGGACAAATCTCACTTAAAATCCTGTGACAACAGTCGCTTTGTTACGTGCTGCACCTGTGAACCAAGTAGTGTTCCCTCACACTAATACCTTCTAATGATGAAGGTCGAAGATCTGTCTACTGCTGTCAACACACCATGTCTTTGTGCCGTGTTAATTACAGCTCTATGGGTCGTCTTTAAATGTACACTCGGGCCAAAGAAGGACATTAAAGTGGCGATAGACAACTTTTCAACTTTACCCCCCTAGTGTTTCCAAGTGTCACAAAGACAGCCTCCTACTAGCGACAAATTTAGCGACATATTCAGACCATCAGGGAAAAGGCAAGAAATATCATCAAATATTAGTGCTGTCAAAGTTAACGTGTTAATAACACGTTATAAATTTGTATTAAGAACAATAATTTCTTGAACACATTAATACAACTTGTGAATTTTAGGTTGTACCGTGCTCAGTTTTCAGTGAAGCTAGAATGAAGATACTGGCAACATATGAAACTAGAAAACCTGAAGAATCCAATGGTACCAACCCAGCTAGTCGTAAAGGAGGCTAAATAATGTTCCATTCTTACGCTAAAGTTTGGCGAGGAAAAACTGTCATGGCCATTTTCAAAGGGGTCCCTTGACCTCTGACCTCCAGATATGTGAATGTAAATGGGTTCTATGGGTACCCACGAGTCTCCCCTTTACAGACATGTCCACTTTATGATAATCACATGCAGTTTGGGGGCAAGTCATAGTCAAGTCAGCACACTGACACACTGACAGCTGTTGTTGCCTGTTGGGCTGCAGTTTGCCATGTTATGATTTGAGCATATTATTTTATGCTAAATGCAGTACCTGTGAGGGTTTCTGGACAATATCTGTCATTTTTTTGGGTAGTTCATTGATTTCCAATACATACATTTGCATAAAACAATTTGCCCACTCCCATGTTGATAAGAGTATTAAATACTTAACAAATCTCCCTTTAAGGTACATTTTAAACAGATAAAAGATGCAGATAAAATCGCATGATTCTAGTTAATCGTGATTAATCGCAAATTAATCATGATTAACTATGGACAATCATGCAATTAATTGTGATTAAATATTATAATTAATTAATTTACAGCACTATCAAATAGATTAAAATGTAATCATTCATGCTGCACAGAGTCCATGGCTCTTATGTCAACAGCACAGAGTCTCTCCCTCGGTGCGACTGACACTACCAACCACTAAGCTTTATGCAAATGAATGTGGGATTATGTCGCCAATATGCAAATGAGCGTATGGTGTCATCTGGCAAACTTTTAGCGACTTTTGGAGTTAGTGCTAGCTACGTTCATTGGAAAAGAGTTGGCAACACTGCACAGGACTCACTGCATTTTGTTTTTTACGGTTACTTCAGTTGTTCCAACCTCCGCTACCGGGGATAGTAGCTGCAAAGAACTTATATTAATACTCTCTGGTAACTGAGGATAGCTACCCATCTGTTATGACTGGTAAAAGCCACAGAGCAAAAACAGGAGTCGACAGCACGACTCGGAGCAAGGCAGGTGAAATCAAACAGTCTTTGACGTTGTCAGAAATGGCGGAGGCCTTGGAAGTAAATTTTTCGGTGCATAATTAAGTGAATACAATGTAATTTTAGTCGTATATTGTTTTTCTTCGTAATTTTATAATAAGTCTGAGGGAAATGTTGATATTCCCAACGGCTTCATCTGTTTCCTCTGTCATTATGTCTTTGCATTTGCTGCATTATGTTACCCGCTTGCTAGCTTGCGAAATTGTTAGCCACTCTGGCTTCCAGACGGCGACAATAACGTTAATATTGCCGTTGCTTAGCAGCGGTGTTCTCACGACTTAACCACTTGAGCGGCAAGCACATTGTGTACACGACTTCCAATGCTGTAAACACGAGCTCACGTGTTTCATTTGAAGGCACCATTTAACACATAACCATTGGAGCTGGATGAGACATGACACCATCACTACTGGGGAAAACAAAAAGTGATAGCCTTTACCTGTTTTGAAAGTGAGGCTTACAGGGACCCAATCTAAATGCCGATGGCGTCATCATTCTGAAGCCATTACATTGTGCAATAATCGTTTACTTCATAATGATAGGTCAAAGCAACGTAGCAGCGTATTGCCACTTTAAATTGCGTGTGCCATTGAAAATACACATATGATTAAATTGTATTATTATTTTTGTATCTTCTGCATTTCTCAGTCACTTCCAATTCTGAACAGGTCCCGATTCTGGCATCTTAAAAATGATAACTCTTCTGCTGTTGTGCCATCCAGCAACACTGGATCTCGTTGACTCACAGCCAACACTATGTGGCCAACACACTTTGTCCAACGCAGTTAACGTTAACTTGAAGAGGACAAGTCATTAAAGGTATGTAAACTGGACAACAATGTGAAGTTTGGGTTTATTGTTTCTAATGAAAGAAAAAACAAAAACATTGTATATCTATTTCACATTTGACTTGGATAGGAGTCAGCAGAACAAAATGTGTCAGACGTCTGTGTCTCCCAGGTTCACCACTGTGTTTTAAGATCTTGTTTCTCCCGCCAGCCCAGTGCAGCGGGCAAACTAAATTTCACCTTGCTCCATCGGAACTAGTTTTTGAGGAAGTTGTTCTAGAAAAAGTCAGTGAGTTATGTGAGCTGTGCAGTGTAACTGAGACACTGATTCTGGAATGATACATTGCTGTTGAAGTGTCACTTTTGATGGATGCGAGCACCACCAAGATGGATATCTCAAACCTGGGAAAAGGAAAACTCTCTGTATGGCTGAATACCACTAGATGTTGTGAGATTTCTTTTTTTGGGGGAGGTGGGGGGGGCTCAACTAATATTTTGCTGTGACTAGAAGTCTCTTGACTTTTTGTGTGACGTAATTTAAATTACAATGACACTACATCTATGGTGCACATTTTTCCATATTTGTTGAAACCAGCCCATTTGCAGGGAAAAACACTATAAATGCCACAATAATGCGCAAGGCGTTTAGCGAGCAATAACTACGCCTTTCTGGATTTCCGCGTGTCATTTGTACGCAATCTATCCTGTACTTAAACACATTGACGTATAAATGTTATGATAAAGTTAGTGATGTAGTATAAAAGGCAAAACAGATCACTTATGGCGGGTGGGATGGAAGGTGGATAGGTCCAACAAACATTGGACATTTAACTAGGAGACCCGTGTTTCAGACCGTTGTTGATCGGAGTGTTGTTTGTAAGTTGCGATAGTGATTGTCATGTGATGTTTGTCACGCTGTTATTGACGTTTGTGACGTGGTTTCCGTACGTGTTTTACTTTGTTTATGTACATGTTTTAAGCCCAACCACAATGTTTTCCCCTTACCCTTAGTAAGTGGTTTTCTTGCCTGAACCTAAGTTAGTGGATTTCGACGTGCTGTAACTACCATGGTTGCGCTACTGACACATCAAAGAATGTCAAATTATAATACTTCATAATTGCTGGTCAATCCATGAAATTTTAGATTTAGGCTAATAATATTTTTCACTTTACTTAAAGCAAACGATGACCACTTATAATGACTTCGCTTGTAATGTATTACATCTGTGATAGGGGTTTAGCTACTGTTAGCTGTCTTTCATGGGTCCATTTGTGGTGATGGCAAACAACCAGACTGTCAGCACTCACAGGTAGTGCTGTGAGTCAGCACATTTGAATCATGACACAGAGTAACTAATGTACTGTACACAATGTTCAAAACACAAACAAAGCAACTGCCAACAACAACCTTCCCAAAACTGGTTATATACAAGAAACATTTTTTAATTACCTGCTGACACAGATATTGCACCTATCAAATTATAGTACCAATATTGCTAGGCAGAACCAGGAATTCATGCCACCTGAAGAACACTAATGGAGAAAAATCATGACAGAATAATACATGAAATATAATTTCCATCGAAAAAGTACTCAAAACCTACATCAAAAAATGTGTGTATTGATCAGCAAAACCTTAATTTAGTGAATTCATTCCAGTCTGACTATGCCTATAACTGGTACAGACAAGTTTCAGCATCCATGGCTTAAAATGTTGAGCTGGTATGAATAGCATTAATGTAATGAGATAATTATTTAAATTTTAGAAACCCTCAAAGTATTACTAATTGGCTAGACTTTCATTTATTTCAGTGGTTAGTAGGTAGAGTTATGACTAATGGCTGGCCCACACTAAAAGATTTTACAAATTTTAACAAATTTTGAAAATATGAGAGCCCACACATAACGACATGTTATGTTCAATTTAACAATTTTGTTCCCATAGTGTGTAGAGAGCAACAATTTGGCAAAAACAGCACACCACACACTAACAAAGGGGTCTGCAACCTGCGGCTCCAAAGCCACATGAGGCTCTTTAGCCCCTCTCCAGTGGCTCACTGTGGATTTTTAAAAATGGAAATGAATAACTGTTTTTTGTTTACATTTTCATTTTTATTTATCATTGTTGTAGGTCTATGGTACGACGGTACGACAGTACGACAGAGTATTAGGGCCACATTGAGGAAAAAAAAAAAAAAAATCTGAGATTTCGACAATAAAGTCATAATGTTACGAGAATAAAGTCAGAAGTTACGAGAAAAAAAGTTGTAATATTATGAGAATAAAGTCATAATATTATAAAGTAGTAATTTTACGTGTTATTTTCTTTTTTTCTTGTGAAGTTATGACTTTATTCTCGTAATATTACAATTTTTTTTCTCGTAAAGTTATGACTTTAATCTCGTAATATTACGACTTATTTTTCGTAAAGTTATGACTTTATTCTCGTAATATTACAACGGTTTTTCCTGTAAAGTTATGACTTTACTCACGCAATATTACGACTATTTTTCTCATAAAGTTATGACTTTATTCTCGCAATATTACGACTTTTTTTCTCGTAATGTTACTACTTTTTTCTCGTAATATTATGACTTTATTCTGGAAATCTCAGACTTTTTTTCCCTTAATGTGACCCTAATACTCCGTAGTACATTTTCACTTTGGCCCTCACTGCATTAGACTTATATACTGTATACTTTGACTATAAACTTTGTTACCTTCATCACAATGCTCAAATGTTTTGTGGCTCCAGACAGATTTTTTTTATTTATTTTTTTGCCTAAAATGGCTCTTTTGATAGTAAAGGTTGCTGACCCCTGCACTAACAGATTCATTCATGAACAAGAGCCCCAAATAAAAAAACAGAACTCTCGCAAAATATTTCGCGATCAAACGTGAGTTTAGGCGTGCAGGAAGAATTAGCAATGTTAGTTTTTACTTTGTGCTGAAAATTCACGAAGGATGGATGGATGAAGTCACGGAGACACGTTAAATAAACACTTGTGTTGTTGCCACAAATCAACAAGTTGGTCCTCCATTTCTAAGCTCTATCTTACTACTACTTTACGCTTCGCATTTTGCGTTAGCCCATACATTAGACGCGGCAGCCATGACGGCGGTTGATGTCCTTCAGTCAGCTTGGTTCCCAATTGTCTGTCGTCCTTTCCCACATGACTGCGTCATCGGCTGTCCTTGGGGGTTCCCCAGACACAACAGGATATCCCATTGTAAATATTGAACATGTTTAAAATTTATGATTTGAAATCGGTGTGGCCAGGATGGACTTCCGAGCCAATCGGGGGGATACCTCACACCACAGGAATATCTGGAAGGATAATTTTTAGAACTATCAAAAAATCAGGGCTTTGCTGAGGATTGTCGAGAGGGAGGAATCGGGCCCAAAATCGGCTTGATTCTCGTGTAGTGTGTACCCACAAACAATCGGCTATGGAACAATGCAGTAACTAAAGCTAGATGAAATCACTGTGTAATTTCTTGTTTTTTTTTTTCTGTCTCAACTTTTCTTGAAAGGAATGGCAATACCTAAGTATGGCTTGATCATCACTGCCTTTTTACTGGCTCTTGCTATTTTGGAAACAGGAAACTTTTCAAGGCAGGTTTTACCGGTAGGTCCACCGCTGAACTGAAAATATGGGATCAGAGAGACCAACACAAAGCAATGTTCTTAACATGATATCTGTTGTCTCAGGAACCCATTGAAGAAGAAGAAGACTTTCTACCTCACACCAGGGAGAAAAGGAGCGGTTGGTCCCATTAATAAATATGATTAAATATGATATGAATATTGGGAAATGCACTTTCTAAATGATAGTTAGATGAGAAGATTGATACCCTCTTACAATGTTTGTACATAAATATGAAGCCACAGCCAGGAGATTAGATTAGTTTACTTTTGTAGTCAGGAGAAACTGCTAACCTTTGTGTTGTTGTTGTGAGGTTGCTAAGCAACTAACGACGTTTCCAGGAAGTCACTGCGCTCAGCCCAACCAAAAAATAGTCCAGTGTGAACCAATCCTCAATACCACAACTTGTTTTTTCACCTAGCTTCCACTTAGTAAGCGGGGGATAGTCTACCTAGCTAACGTTAGCGCTTATTCCCATTTGCCATTATTGGTAGCACTTTCTATGACGCCCATGCCTATAATGCCTTAAAAACACTTATAATGCATTGGAATCTGATTATAGCGCCGTATAATTATAGTCACAAGCACTTATAAAGATTCATAAGGCCTTATAACAATAATTATAACACATTATAAAGCATTTTTATAATGACTTCAAAGGTCAAGTATTATAATACTTCGTAATTGCTGGTCGCTCCATGAAATTTTAGATTTAGGCTAATGATATTTTTTCACTTTACTTAAAGCAAACGATGACCACTTATGGTGACTTAGCTTGTAATGTATTATATCTGCCTATACCTCAGGAATTTTATTACCATGACCCCTTATAATCACATTATAATGCATTTTAACAAGATTATAATGTATTACAATTATAATACACTATGATCCTTGCCAAAAAACGTCAGTGAGTGACCAGCAATTATGAAGGATTATGATACTTGACCTTATAATTCATTACAAAATGCTTTATAATATATTATGATTATTGTTAAAAATCATTATGAATATTTATGATTGCTAATAGCACTGTATAATTAAAGCTATAAGCAGATTATAATGCATTATAAGTATGTTTATAATGCATTATTGACATGAGTGTTAGAAAGTGTTACCGACGTTACTTTTTGTTCATGTGTTTTCAACACTTGCTGAGTCATCGGCATTCACTGTTTCCAGTTATGCTAGGCTAGGCTAAGTGCATCCTGGATGTAGCTTCATGTTTTGTGTACAGACAGAGCGTGGTGTCAATCTTCTCATCAAACTCAAGAAAGTTAATACTCGTATTTCCCAAAACATTGACCTATTCTTATAATACCTTGTATATCATGTATGCATGGCTGTCAACAATTAACATTTTTTTTTTAATCTAATTTCAATCTGTACAGCGCAAACAGGACAATGGAATTACATTGTCGAAGTTGTACTAAATGTCTCTGATGTACAAACATTTGAGCTGATTCAGTCCGCCTTGAATGCTTCCCGTCTTCCTATACGACTTGATAACAGCACAGAGATCTCTGACGTTAGCATCACAACCGGTTAGTAGCTTGAGTAACAATCTTTGACCTTTTTTGAACAACTTGATGACAAAGATATTACCAAGTTTAATGATATGTAAATACAAATCTTCTCTTCTGACAGTGTGTTACCCAACTGAACTTGGCGTCCAGTGTAGATGTGAGGAACAATTTGCTTGGCCATACAGCAGCTGTGTCACAAACGGATGTGATGAAATAATCGGTGGCATATGTAGTTGCACCAATGTCATTCCAGCTAATGGCCAGTTCTGCCAGCTAATATCAGGTAATCTAGTCATAATCTATAGCGCAGCGTTGCGTGGCTGCTGCGGTGTTCACACCAGCTGCATTTCATATGCGTGTCTGCAGCGTTTCTGCTGCTGTAGCTGCTGCTGTCAGCCCTTTCTTTCTACATAGGGTTTTGCCTTTCATAATGGCCATTTCATTTCATTATAAATGTCATTTATATTTATTTTAGACAGAGAAAGTTTAAGAAATGTGTGGTAATTTGTAAATAATAATAATAATCCACAATTAAAACCCCATACTATATTCATTCATGGAGCTCTACAAGTCGCTGCATGTTCTACAACACTGTCCGGCACATATTTCAGAATAAAAGCCTTGTGTTAACAAATGAAGAAATTCTGTCCACAGAAAAATGCTTGAGGGCTTTTATTTTGAAATGAAAGCAGGAAGTGTTGATTTAAAAACAAGTCTTTACTTTTTTTCACCTCCGTAACATTTTCTACAGATATAGACAACGAAACTGTAGTAATGTTGCTGGTATGATGTCAATATACAGTCAATATATCACCTTCACTGTCTGTTGTTGCTGTGAACCGCGCGGCTTGCGTCAAAAATACGCTGGCAGTGTTGCTGCTCTAACCTGTTAACACGGACGCCAAATTAATAAACAACAGGTAACGCTGCTGCCACGCTCTCTTGACGTTGCCAGTGTGGATGAGGCTTTAGGGGCGGCCCCGACCAAGAATACATTGTCGAATCTGATTGGTCGAGTCTTGCCTATCGTCGATTGATTGTCGAAGCATTTTTTGTTTTTTCTCATTGATACCCCCTTCGTTTAAGTTTTATGTATTGATAGAAAAATAGTATAAACAACAATATTATTGGCCGAGATACATGTGACTTTTGCTTAGTTAACACAAATTTAAAGTCTAGGTTGAGTTTGTCACACCACCCAGCCAAATTTGAACAATTAAAGAAAATCGCCAGGTATATACAATGAGGTTACAAAATCATGACAAAAATAAACACTGGGGGTGTGTTCGCTGAAGGCTCTGAAACCACGCCCCAATCGCGGGTGAGGGTTGATTAAATATGTTCAATTACAGTATATATGACACTTCTTGGTAGCCATCCCATTGCTGCGCGCTACGAATGAGGGAAACGAGTCATTTTGCCAGGGTTGTGACACTCCCCAGTCCTGGAACCCCTGGAATCCCAGTGGGATTTGTCCCGGTATGCCAGATGACTAGTACACCACGGCTAGCAAATTGTAGGCTGTGGTAGTGTAACAAAAATGGAGAAAAAACAGTTTAACTCCACAATTCAGTACTTCATAGTTTACAGTCTTGTCACGTGTTTAGCACTTTTTTTCTAACATGTATAATGTGTTTCGAAAATCTTTGATTTACTTACCCCACACTTTAAGTTTTACCCTAAAGCACCAGGTTTACATTTTATGTGATCTCTCTAAAATTATATGTCCTGAAACCAAAAGAGACCCTAAATCATGTTGTATTTTTCCCTGCAGAGCTGCTAACTCCGGTTGAGTACGTCGTGGATGTGGAGCTGAATATTACAGAAATTGCGACAGTGGACTTCCTTAGAAACGTCCTAGGCAACGGCGACTTTACTCTGACCTTGGGTCCAACTGTGAATTTAACACACATTAACATCACCACAGGTAAGAATGGAGCTTCTTCTGGGTGGAACACCATGGGGGTTCCCTTTTTCCGCCATAGTTGATGCAAGTGATTCATTCCTTTGACACAATTCCTGATGGTTTTCTGTGTATATTGCTATTTTCTTTCATGAAAACATTTTCTCATGTTGGAGAAAAATATTACAGTTTCTTACAAGAATGCCTTGGGCTCTCCTTTGCATCAATTAAGTTGTTTACTGTGTAATGTCTCACCTATTAAGTCCAGATATCTGGAGGAAATGATACAGCAGCTAAAGTCATGCACCCGCTCTCACCTCCAAGCTGTTAAAAGTTTGTTTGTTTTTATTATATTTGAGATTATGCACTCCTTCCTCCTTATAAACAGGGACTTTCCCTTCACACAAGCAGTGAGAGGCAGGGAACTGTATACTTCAGCACTGTCCAAATTCTTCTTAACTGCACTGTATGGCCCCTTTTGCGCTGGATGAAAACACCCGCTAAAATCTGGCTTTTGTCTTTAGTGGGGAAAGGTTACAATCAGCATTCGTTCCCAGGACAAATGACTCTGCAGTAGTCACGGGTATTTATCGGTTCCAGCTCTGAAAACGGTGGACATGTTATTTTTTTTAGAGTTGCTCCAATACAGGGTGTACAGTGGTGCAGTGGTGTTGCCTCACAGCTAGAGGGTTCCAGGTTCGAATCTGGCTTCGTTTTCTCCGAGTTCTCAGGTTTCCTCCCACAATCCAAAAATGTGTGAATGTGAGTGGGTGAAGTTGGAGTAGACCCTGGACAGGTTGCAGGGCTGACACAGAGACAGACAACCATTTACAATGTCATCTGGGATTGGCTCCAGCCCCACCTCCACCCCCCCAGGGGGGTTAATGCCCATTTCTCGCCTCAAATGTTTTCAGAATCATCTTTTAGTGCACGGTTTAGCTGTAAAATGAGAAAGTTTGTGACGCGCTAGTCATTGTGAATTCTCTTGAAGGAACGACAAACTACTGGTCACATGACCGGAGCACAGCCAATAGAAACGCTCTCTCCCTCTCAAATGACCTGTGATTGGTCAAAGTCTCCCGTCACGGGCTAGATGTTTTAAAGCCTGAAAACAGAGCCATGAGGAGTAAGTCTATCGCTCAGAACACTTGAATTACAATACGTCGAAAGATATAAGATGCCAAAAATATACTGCCTACTGACACTTTAAAGGTAAAAAATATGAAATCTTGCAGTCACTGGACAGCAGAGGGGGTCCTACCCTACTCTCTCTCTCTCTCTCTCTCTCTCTCTCTCTCACTTGTGTTTTTTTTTGCTTTGTTTAGTGTGTAACTCAAATGGTACCCACTTCCAGTGCCAATGTGAGGACCAGTATGTTTGGTCAGCTAGTAACTGCCTTACATACGGAGCCTGTGATAGGACCTTTGGTGGCACGTGTGGGTGTATCAACAGTATTCCTACCAATGGGCAATACTGTGAGCCAAGGACAGGTGATAGAGATTTTACATTGTGACTTTATGCTTATTATGTAATAAAAGGCGTGTTGTTTTTTTTGCTTACTTGTAATAGTCTTCATGTCATTTTAACTTTTTTTTTTTTTTTTTTACTGAAGTTGACCTCATATTCTATATCAGCCCGTTCGCACAAAAAGGCGTATAAATGCCATGATAGTGCGCAGGTCATTTAGCCTAAATATGTGTCATATTTTAGAGTGAAACAAGTGACTATGTTTTCCTTCACTTCATCATTTCATATTGCCTTTAATTTCTCTCCCTGTAGCTCCTCCAGTTCTTTATGAATACATAATTTCTGTTGAGTTGAACACCACAGATGTTAGACTAATAGATATACTGAGGACCACTCTGAGAAACATCAATTACCCCATCAACATCAACAACAACAACATAAAAATCGATGACGTCAATATTTCTACAGGTAGGAATAATGACTGTACACGAGTTGTTTCTACCATTATTTATTTGTTTTACTCTCTGATGCTTACAAAAAGAAAGTTTCTATCTGTTATTTTACAATCACTGCTTTCTTGCTCTCACCTTGCTATCAATGGAAAAATGTTTAGATTCAAGCAACACATTCTCACTCCTAACTGTTCAAATACCGACGCTAAGTGGCCTTACGCTTCAAACAATGACACTCTAGGTTTCCACTCTAGCATCAGTTTTGGACGTGTCAGGGACGGTGTGTCAGTTTCTGCTTGTTACGTGCATAATCTTTTCAAAATAAAATTCCAACATAGGTTTACTTAGTTTTTATGATTACTTGGTTAGGTTTAGGCAACAAAAGGACTTGGTTAGGTTTAGGAAAAGATCGTGGTTTGGGTTAAAATAAGTATGTTGTTAAGTAAAATAAGTATGTTGTTAAGTAAAATAAGCACGTGGTGTTAGTTAAGTATCTATGTTGGTATGGGATAAAATAAATATGTTATGTAAAATAAGTAAGTTTGTTACGTAAGTTATGTACGCAGCTTTAGTGAAGTATCTACTTTACGTAACAGAAATAAGATAAAGTAAGTCAACATTGACTTGGTTTCACTCAGGACACAGAGAGCTCTTTCCTGGATGAAAGTCTGTGTTTGTTTGTATTGTCTTTTTAAAATAAACTTCCAACTTAGGTTTACTTAATTTTTTAGTTTTAATTGTTTAGGTTTTGGCAATAAATTTACTTGATTAAGTTTAAGAAAAGATCGTGGATTGGGTTTAAAAAAGTATGCTTGTTACGTAACTTATGTACGCGGTGTACAGATGCTAAAGGGTGCCTCAGTGTGACAGTATCAGACGCCGAGGGGCACTGACCAAGCGTCGGTATTTGGAGTGAGAACGGGTTGATCAAAAACATTTTTTCAGGCACTTGTTATTGTGTTCTTTGAAAACACTGATAAATATCTTTGTCCCCAGTTTGCCATCCGAACAATGGTAGTTATCAGTGCAGATGTGAGGATCAGTATCGTTGGCCATGTAACCAGTGTTTAACACACGGATCCTGTGACAACATCACGGATAACACATGTGGATGTATCGATGCCATTCCTCCTGATGGACAATACTGCCAGCCTGCTAATCAGTACAGTAAGCATGTTTTTTAAAAGACTTATTTTTAAAAGAAATTGCAGGCCTCTTTTTTTTGACATGTCACTAATGTGATGTAAAAAAAATCTCCATAGCAATCTTGGTAGAAGACTAAGGTTGTGCGTGAATTACAGGCTCTTACATTTCATCTATAGTTTGCATCGTCCAAAATTAGCTAATGATCATTTTACCAAAGAAGCAAAATCATATATTTTTAAACAAAATTCACATCTGAAAACTCAGATATACAAGATTTCTTTTCTACTTAGTCTCTACTCCTCTCTCTTTGTCCTCCATCAGACTTCACAGCTTGCCCTCTGACAACAACCTCACCACCACCAACAAGTAAGACTGAGTATTTAATCATTGACAAACAGATGAAATATATGACTGTTTTCCCTCACTTATAATTTCATATTGCCTTTAATTTCTCTCCCTGTAGCTCCTCCAGTTCTTTATGAATACATAATTTCTGTTGAGTTGAACACCACAGATGTTAGACTAATAGATATACTGAGGACCACTCTGAGAAACATCAATTACCCCATCAACATCAACAACAACAACATAATAATCGATGACGTCAACATTTCTACAGGTAGGAACAATAACTGTACACAACTTGTTTCTACCATTATTTATTTGTTATACTCTCTGATGCTTACAAAGAGAAAGTTTCTATCTGTTATTTTACAACGTAAGTTATGTCCATAACTATGGATCTATGAGACCGAAGGATGACCGTCACCACAGTCTTCACCTTGAATGAAGACATTCTTCTTCCTATCTGCGAGACCATAATATCAACAAAGTCATGTGACTGACCTTAAGAGGCTGGCCGTAGGCTATAAAGCATCCGTAAAAACCACGCCTCTTCCTCCTGCCTGGAACGCCTCAGTCCGTTCCGAGCGACAAGAGATGGTGACGTTCATCCTTCGGTCTCATAGATCCATAGTTATGGACGATCTATTTCGACCTCACTCTGACCGTCACCATGGTCTTCACCTTGGATGACTAATATCAACATTGTCGCGAGGAACCGAAGATTCCACCGCCTCACCAACATGCTCGGCGGCCGACATAGGAACTGTGGAACCAATTGCTGTAGACGTCACATTGACTCTATAAAACCTTGCAAACCTGCATGGAGTACTCCATGATGCTGCTGCACAAATGTCCCCAACAGCAACTCCCTTTAGAGCTGCCCATGAAGTGGCCACACTGCGTGTGGAGTGGGCCACCAGACCTTCTGGGACTGGGAAATCTTGGTTAGAGTAAGCCTGAGAAATTGTCTCCACCAACCAGTGGGACAGACGCTGCTTAGACAGGGGGTGACCAAACTTCCTGCCCCCATAACAAACGAACAGCTGAGTGTGTGCCTGCCTCAGCGTCCGAGTACGATCAACATAGGCCTTCAGTGCCCTTACTGGACACAATGTATGAAGAGCCGCTCCCTCTTGGCAAGATGGATCAGGTTGGAATGTTTCCATTTCAATAGCCTGGTTCACTGTCTGAGGGTTTACCACTTTAGGGAGGAAAAACGGGTTCGGCCACAAGGACACCCGTGCATATTCTGCTCTCCACCTCAAGCACTCGCTACTCACAGACAGTGCGTGTAACTCGCTCACCCTCTTGGCAGAGCAAATGGCCCAAAGGAATGCTGTCTCATGTGACAGAAACTTAAAATCTGACTGTTCCAGTGGTTCGTATGGGGCTGTAGCCAAGGACCTCAACACCAAGGGTAGGTCCCATGATGGGGCTGGTAGACTCCTGCCTGGGCGCAGACGGTTAGCACCTTTCAGAAACTGGGACACTATGGGGTGCTTCCCTACCGAAAGGCCACCCACTGTGTCATGGAAAGTAGAAATAGCAGCAGTGTAGCCCCTCAGGGTGCTAGCTGCCCTACCTGCATCCAGCAGCGACTGGAGGAAGTCAAGTAC